>QWTY01091770.1:0-19498 GCA_008033365.1 Pseudorectes ferrugineus | reverse complement strand
TACCAGCAGCCACCAAACCCTCCTAGTTGTACCACAGCCATCAAGGCCTCTCAGTTGTACCAGCAGCTGCCAAGCCCTCCCAGTTGTTCCACAGCCACTGAACTTCCCACCAGCTGGTTGTACCAGCAGCCTCTAAACCTTCCTCGATGTACCAACAACCACTGCACCCTCATGGTTGTACCAGCAGCCACCAAACCCTCCTGGTTTTACCACAGCCTCTGAACCCTCCCAGTTGTACCAGCAGCTGTTGAGCCCTCCCAGTTGTACCAGCAATGATGAAACCTTCCCAGATGTGCTGATAGCCACCAAACCCTCCTGGCTGTACCACACCACTGAGCCCTCACAGTTGTACCAACAGCCACCAAACTATCCCAGTTGTAGTGGAAGCCTCTGAACCCTCCTGATTGTATCAACAACCATGAAACCCTCCCAGTTGTACCAACAACCACCAAACCCTTGGTTTTACTGGCACCACTGCACTGCCCCATTGATGCCCCTCTCAGCCATTCCCTGCTCCAAGCAGCATGTTCCTCATCCAGCCACATTCCCAGAATGGGGGGACCCCACTCTACTCTCCTTGCAGTCCACGTGGCTCTCAGCAGGCCAGGGGATTCTCCCCAGGGATATGTGTCTAGCCACCACACCTTGCCATGTCCCCAAGCTGTCCCCAAGCCCCTGTGCCCCCCATTTCCCCCCTGCTTCCTGGGGACCCTCCCAGCTGTCCCTACAATCCCTGTCCTGCCTGCCGCGGGGTTGAGAGCAGTGACAGGGTCCCCGGGGCCATGTCACTCGCCCCAGGTCAACGTGGGTGCCACTGGGGGACTACGTGGCCTCCAACACGGATGAGTGCACGGCCACCCTCATGTATGCTGTGAGCCTCAAGCAGTCGGGGACTGTCACCTTCGAGTACATCTACCCTGACAGCAGCATCGTCTTCGAGTTCTTCGTGGGTGACGGGGGGGCAGGGGTGGAGGGTGTGGGTCCCCGGGGACATGGGAGGGTCCTTGGGGGCATGGGAGGGGTCTCTTGGGACATGGAAGGGTCCATGGGGATATGGGAGGCGGTCCTTGAAGGCATGAAGGGGTCCCTAGGGACATGGGAGAAGTCCCTTGTGACCTGAGTGGGTCCCTGGGGACTCCTTAGGGGTCCCTGGGGACATGGTGTTTGTCCATAGGGACATGGGAGGAGTCCCTGAGGACATGGGGTGGGTCCCTGGGGACATGGGAGGGGTCCCTGGGTATATGGGAGGGGTCCCTGGGGACATGGTGGGAGTCCTTGCGGACATGGAGGGGTCCCTGGGGACATGAGAGTGGACCCTGGTGACATGAGGGGAGCCCCTGGGGACATGGCAGTGGTTCATGGAGACATGAGGAGGGGTCCCTAGGAATATGGGAGGGTCCCTGGAAGCATGGGGGGTGTCCCTGGGGACATGGAGGGTCCCTGTGAACATGGGGTCCCTGACACTCTCCCTGTAGGTGCAGAACGACCAGTGCCAGCCCACGGTGGAGGAGTCCCGCTGGATGCGGACGACAGAGAAGGGCTGGGAATTCCACAGTGTGAGTGTCTGGAGGGAGGTGACACGGCGGGGAGGTCCCTCGGTGCTGCCCCGGCGTCTCTTGTCCCTCCCCTGGGAAGAAGATGCTCCACGAGGCTGCGGAGGGGGCGGTGGGTGGTGACAGACGGGGGTGCCACACACCCCGCTCCACTGGTTCCAGCCCCCTCCTCGGCAGCGGGACCCCCACCCATGGTGCCAAACCCATCCCTGGCAGTGGGATTACCCAATCCCGTGGGATCCCTCTCCCAGGTGGAGCTGAGTCGCGGGAACAACGTGCTGTACTGGCGGACCACCGCCTTCTCCGTCTGGTCCAAGGTGCCTAAACCGGTGCTGGTGAGGAACATCGGCATTACAGGTGGGTGCGGGCAGGAAGGGGGGTCTCAGGGGTCGCGCACCCCCCTCCCTGCTACCTGAGCCCCCTCTCGCTCCCAGGGGTGGCCTTCACCTCTGAGTGCTTTCCCTGCAAACCCGGCACCTTCGCCCCCGCCGCCGGCTCAACCGCCTGCCAGCCCTGTCCCGCCGACACCTTCTCCGGCAAAGGGGCCACCGCCTGCCAGCCCTGCGACCCAGACACATACGCCGGTGAGAAGGGACACCCGGGGGTCCCCCCTGCCTCGAGCTGTCCCTCTGGGAAAGGGAGGGGTGATGTGGGGAGCAGGGGTGACCTGACATCCCCTGGTGGGGACAGTGTTGGGGCCCCTCACAAACCTGACACCTATGCTGGTGAGAGGGGACACCCTTAGGGGTCCCTTTGTTCCCACACTCTGCGCTGCAGGGGTGGCCCTGGGGGAGGGAGAGGTGATGTGGGGAGCAGGGAGGACCTGTTTTCCCATGGTGAGTTGGGGACATGGACACCCCGCAAGGTGGGGACAGTGTTGGAGTCCCTTCACAAATCTGACACCTCCACCAGTGAGAGAAGACACCCAAGTATCCCTCACCCAGAGCTGCTACCCTTAGGGTTCCCCTTGTTCCCCCACTGTGAGTGTGCCCCTGGGGAAGATGGTGCAGGAGACAGGGATGACCTGCTATCCCTTGGTTGGGAGTGGGGACATGGACACCCCATTGTGGTAGGGACAGCATTGGGGTCCCCTTGTGAGCCTGATGCCTACTCCAGTGAGAGAAGACCAGGAGGTCCCTACCCACGAGCCTTGGGGTTCCCCTTGTTCCCTCACTTTGCACTGCAGGGGTTGCCCTGCAGGAGGGAGAGGTGATGTTGGGGACAGAGAGGACCCGTTTTCCCATGGTGAGTGGGGAGACGAGGACACCCCGCAAGGTGGGGACAGTGTTGGAGTACCCTTGCGAGCCCGATGCCTCCACTGGGGGTCCTCCCACCCAGGGCTGACACCCTTAGGGGTCCCTGTGTCCCTCCACTCTTCCCTGTCGGGGTGTCCTTGGAGAAGGGAGACGTGATGTGGGGAGTAGGGAGCGCCCACTACCCCTTGGCTGGGAGGGAAGACAAAGACACCCTGCGTGATGGGAACAGCGCTGGGGTCCCCGGGCCGTGCTGGCTCACCCTCCGTGTCCACCCTCGGCAGAGCCCGGCTCGGGGTCCTGCAAGCCACGCCCCCCCTGCACGGACAAGGATTTCTTCTACACCCACACGGCCTGTGACGCCGGCGGGGAGGTAATGCGGGGGCACCCCGGGGTGGTCCCCCTGTCCCCCGGTGTCCCCCCCCGGCTCACCCGCTCCCCCGGCAGACCCAGCTGATGTACAAGTGGGCAGAGCCCAAGATCTGCAGCGAGGAGCTGCCGCAGGCGGCCCGGCTACCACCCTCGGGGGTCAAGACCCGGTGCCCTCCCTGCAACCCTGGCTTTGCCAAAGGCAACGGCAGCACCTGCCAGCCCTGTCCCTACGGCTCCTACTCCAACGGCTCCGGTAAGGCAGCCCCGTCATTGTCCCCAAAGCGTGACTGGGGCACCCCGAGCTGCCGGGGGAAGGTGGGTGCCACTCCAGTGCAGGGTTTTCCCCTCCTGTTCCCACGGCTCCAATAAGGACACCTCCATCATTGTCCCCAAGGAGTAACTGGGGTTCCTGGGGCTGCCAGGGAGAGGTGAGTGCCACCTCAGTGCAGGGTTGTCCCATCCTGTCCCCATCATTGTTCCTAAGGGGTGACCACGGCACCCCAAGCTGACAAGAGAGGAAGGTGGTACCACCCTGGTGCAGGACTGTCCCTGTGTATCCAGTAAGAACATCCCAGTTATTGTCCACAAGAAGTAACTGGGGTCCCTGGAGCTGCCAAGGGAAGGTGGGTGCCACCTCAGTACAAAGCTGTCCTCTCCTGTCTCCATCATCATTGTCCCCAGGGGGTGGTTACCAGGGCACCCCAAGCTGCAGGGAGGGGAATGTGGTACCACCCTAGTGCAGGGCTGTCCCCTCTTGTCCCCATCACTGGCCTCAAGGGGTAAGCAGGGCACCCCAAGCTGACAGAGGGGGAGGTGGGTGCCACCCCTGTGCAGGGCTTTTGCCTCCTGTCCCCAGCCTGCCTCAGCTGCCCAGCGGGCACTGAGCCGGCGCTGGGCTTGGAGTACAAGTGGTGGAACGTGCTGCCCCCCAACATGGAGACCACTGTGCTCAGCGGCATCAACTTCGAGTACAAGGGCATTGCAGGTAGTGGCAGAGGGCTGTCCCTTCCCTGTTCCCTCCTGGGGGACTGCCAGGGACCCCTCTGAGCGACACTCCATCCCTGCAGGCTGGGAGGTAGCCGGGGACTACATTTACACAGCAGCCGGAGCCTCTGACAGCGACTTCATGATCCTCACGCTGGTGGTCCCTGGCTTCAGGTGAGGTGGGGACCACCACCAGGGTGTCCCCAGGGAGCGGGGGGACACGGCCATGGGGCAGAGCTAGCAGTGTCCCCACACTGTCCCCAGCCCTCCGAGCCCAGTGCTGGAGGACACAGAGAGCAGGGAAGTGGCCAGGATCACCTTCGTCTTTGAGACGCTGTGCAGTGTTGGCTGTGAACTCTACTTTATGGTGGTGAGTGGGGGGACACAGCATTTTGTGGGGGACACAGTGAATTTGGGTGGTGCCACCATGCCCCTGTCCCTACAGGGTGTCAACTCCCGCACCAACACTCCGGTGGAGACGTGGACAGGCTCCACAGGGAAACAATCCTACACCTACGTGGTGGAGAAGAACGCGACCATGAGCTTCACCTGGGCCTTCCAGCGCACCCCCTACCATGAGGCGGTGAGAGACAGGGGGGCCCTGCTTTGGGAGGGCTGGAGGACCCCCACTTTGGGGGGCCAGTGAGGGTCAGGGGGGTGATGGTGACGGTGCTCTCGGTGCCAGGGCCGGCGGTTCACCAGTGATGTGGCCAAACTGTACAGCGTCAATGTCACCAACGTGCAGGGGGGGGTGGCCTCCTTCTGCCGCCGCTGTGCCCCCCAGCCCGCCGGGTCCTGCACCCCGTGTTCCCCTGGCAGTGCTGTGGACCCTGGCTCAGGCACCTGCCAACCCTGCCCGCCTGGCACCTACCTGCGGGGTCACCCCTCCGACGGGACACCCACCTGCCACCCCTGCGGCCCTGGCACACACAGCAACCAGGTGACTGGGGGTGGCAGGGGGTCCAAGTGTCCATAAGTGTCCCCATGGGTGATGCCAATGGGCCCCAGAGGAGTGACACCAGCCTCCCCCACACCCAAGACGTCCCAGATGGTAGCACTGGCCAGCACCAGGAGGGTGACAACATTACGGGTGGGTGACACCAGCCCCCCCAGTCATCCTGGGTGCATGACACTGTGCCCCCAGGGAGGTGACACCAGCCCCTTACAGCCATTCTGGGTGGGTGACAGGATGGGTGGCAATGTGGGTGACAATGTCTGACCCTGGCTGGGTGATGCCTGCCCTGTGGCCATCCTGGATGGGTGACAAGGTGGGTGACAGTATCTAATACTGGGTGGGTAATGCCAGCCCCCCAGCTGTCCCCAGTGAGATGACACCAGCCCCTCCCAGCCACCCCAGATGGGTGACAGTATCTGACACTGGTGGGTGGCAGTGAGCGACCCTGGTGGGTGCCACCATGGCCCTGCTGTCTCTGAGCGGTGGTGCCAGCTCTCCACAGTCCCCACAGGGGTGTCCCCAGTGGGTGCCATGGCCGTCCCTGAGCCCCCTGTCCCTGTCTCTGTTCCCAGCTGCGATCACTATGCTACAACAACTGCAGCCTGGCACTGGCGCTGCCAGGCCAGATGCTGCACTTTGAGTTCCCGGCGCTGGGCACTGGGGCCGGGGTGGGCACTGGGCCCAGCTTCACCCCCAAGGGGCTGCGCTACAGCCACCACTTCCGCCTCAGCCCCTGCGGGCACCAGGTGAGACCTGTGTGGGCAAACACATGTGCACACATGGGAACACGCCCAGGCATGCAGGGGGTGGGCGTGGGCACACAAGTGCAACTGTGGGCACATGGGTGGGCACTCAGGAGAGTGGGCACACATGGGCAGGAGGCCATGGAAACATGCATGCAGACGTGGGAACACACCTGGGAAGGCAGGTGGGTGGGCACGGGCACACAGGTACAAACACAGGCACGGGAATGCAGGTGCACACATGGGCACACACAGACAGGAGGACATAGGAACACGGATGCACATATGGGAACACACCTGGGCACATGAGTGGGTGGTCATGGGTACACAAGTGCAAACATGAGCACACATGGGGGTGAGCGTGCACACATGGGCACACAAGTACAAACATGGGCACACAGGTGGGTATGCGAGTGGGTGGGCACGAGCACATGAGTGCAAACATGGGCACATGGGTGGGCACTCAGGAGGGTGGGCACAGGAACACAGGTGGGCACACTTGGGCACACACAGGCAGGAGGGCTCAGGAACACACACGCACACGTGGGCACGTGAATGGGCAAACACAGGCACACACCTGGGCATGTGGATGGGACAGGGGCATGCAGGTGGGCAGATATGGACACACGTGCATATGTGCTCACAGTCATGCAAGCACAAGGACATGTATGCAAAGACACATTCACACACGCAGGTGTGCAAACACAGGTGTACATGCAGTCATACCTGCACACACACACATGCCTTTGTGCAGTCACGTGCGCACAGTCACACACACACACGTCTGCACAGTTATGCAGACACACGTGAACACTCATGCAGACACATGTGGACACTTGTGCAGCCACACCTGCGGCCCCACACACACAAACACCTGTCCCTTGCACACTCATTCCCATCCAACGCACGTGTGTTGTGTGTCCCCGCAGGGCAGGAAGATGGCCTCGTGTGCTGACAATGTGACAGCAGGTCGAGGGGGCCCTGCCCGTGTGGTCACCTCTTACGTGTGCCAGGCCATTCTGGTGCCCCCTGACATCACCGGTGCCCGTGCAGCTGTGTCTTCTCAGCCCGTCAGCCTGGGCGACCACCTGCTGGGTGAGGGGGCACTGGGACACCCCGGGGTCACTGAGACACATGGGCAAGACAGACTGGAACACCTTGGTGGCAGTGGGACCCCCTGTTGGGACTGGGACACGTGTGGGACAGGGACTGGGACACCCCAGTGGCACCGGGAGTGGGATACCCTGGTGGGATTGGGACACTCTGCTGGGACTGGGACACTGGCACTAGGACATTTCAGCAGCACTGGGATACCGTGGTGGCACAGGGACACCCCAATGGGACTGAAATACACCCTGGTGGGGACTGGGACACTACAGGGGCACCTTGTTTGGGACTGGGACATTGCCACTGGTATACCTCAGTGGGACTGGGATACACTGCAGAGGGAATGGGACACACTGGTGGTACTGGGACACCCCAGTGGGACTGGGACACCATGGTGTGACTTGAGACACCCTAGTAGGACTGAGACACTCTGGTGGCACTAGGACATTGGGACTGGGACACACCCCAGTGGGACTGGAGACACGCCTCTCTCCCCACAGGTGTCACCACCAGCTCCGTGCTGGACGGCATCGTGTCTCCCCCAGAGCTCTTTCCCCCTGGCCATCCTGACCTGCCTGACATCATCTTCTTCTTCAGGTGCAGGCAGGTGACAGGGTGGTGACACCCACACAGTGCCCCCACTGTCCTCCTGACCCCCCATGTCCCCTTGCAGGTCCAATGACATGACACAACCCTGCAGTGGTGGCCGGGCCACCACCATCCGCCTGCGCTGTGACCCCCTGCGCCTCGGCACCGGCACCCTGGCTGTCCCCAGGTGGGGAGGGGACAGTGGGGACCCCAAGTGGGGATTTGGGTGACCCAAACATCTCCTGCTGTCATGGGTGGGCATGTCCCTGAGGTGCTTCACTTTGGGGACGCCATTGACACGGTGTCAGAGTCCCTCACCTTGAGGTGTCATCCTGGCTGTGTCACTGTCACCCTGCATGTACTCAGGTTGGCAGTGGAACAAAGGAGAGCCTGGGGGAAGTTTGGGGACCCCCCAAGGCCTCCTGCTGTCATGGATAGGCCCTTCCTTGGGGTGCTTCACTTTGGGGATACCTCTGTGATGGTGTCTCCACCCTGAGGTGTCACCTTGGCTGTGTTCCCCACTTTGGGGTGTCACCGCCACCTGAGCCCCCCTTTTTGTCCCTCCCCAGCAAATGCCCCGAGGGCACCTGCGATGGCTGCACCTTCCATTTCCTGTGGGTGACGGCCGAGGGATGCCCCCGCTGCTCCAGCTCCCACCACCGCCCCATCGTCGGCGCCTGTATCGGTGGCGTTCAGGTACCGCCCCGTGCCCCGGGCTGGGCTGCGGCTCCCACGGCCCCTGAACCCCCTTTCCCCTCCACCAGAAAACCACCTACGTGTGGCGGGAGCCCCGGCTGTGCCACGGCGGGGACGCGCTGCCGCCGCAGGTGATCCAGGCGTGCCGGAGCGTGGATTTTTGGCTAAAAGTGGGAATTTCCACTGGGACGTGCGTGGCTGTCTTGCTGGCCGCTCTCGCCGCTTATTTCTGGAAAAAGACTCAAAAGTGAGCAATTGGCGGCGGGCTTTGGGGACACGGGGGCCAGCTGTCACGGGGAGGGGTGATGGCACCGCCTGCATTCCCAGGCTGGAATACAAATATTCCAAGCTGGTGATGGACGCGGCGGCCCGGGAGAGCGAGGCGACGTCGCCGGACAGCTGCGCCATCATGGAGGGGGAGGACGCGGAGGACGAGCTGCTCTTTGCCACCGAAATGTCACTTTTTGGAAAACTTAAAGCCCTGACGGCCAAGGTGAGGGGAGGGGGGCGGGGATGCGGGGACAACCCTGGAGTAGCCACCGGAGAAGCCATGGTGGGAGTGGGATTTGAGGATGGTCCGTGCCTCAGTTTCCCCACTCTCGGGAGCTCTGTGCCTCGGTTTCCCCACTCCTGAGGGGGCTCTGTATCTCAGTTCCCCCACCCCGGGGGGTCTCCGTGCCTCAGTTTCCCCACCCCGGGGGGCTCCGGGCCTCAGTTTCCCCACCACAGGAGGGCTCCGGGCCTCAGTTTCCCCACCCCACAGCGGATGCCGGATGGATTCGACTCGGTCCCGCTCAAGACCTCATCCAGCAGCACCGATCGGGAGCTGTAAGAGGACGGGGGGCACGCTCGCAACCCCCAGCCTTCCCGGGAGCTGTGACGGGGCAGGGGGGCACCCACGGACGCCCCGCCCCCGGGCAGCTGTGAAGGGAAGGGGGGGTACCCACGGCCCACCCCCCCGCGGCCCCCAACGTGGCCTTAGGGACCCGCTTCGGACCGGAGCTTCGTTACGGCTTTTGTACGTGTGTCCCCACCCGTGGCCCCACCGTGTTCCCCCCATCCCAAAATGCCAAATACAGGAGTGGGGTTTCTACAAGGGCTCCGTGTGTGTGGGCACACGGGGGCGAGGGGGCACGCGTAGGGGGTGCGAGGAGCAGAGCATGGGCACCCAAAATGGGTGGGGGGAGGGTGTGGGGGTGTGCGCGGGGTGTCTCACGCGTGGGAGTGGGTACCTCGGGGTGGGGTAGGGGTGCACACGTAGTGGGGGCAGCGGAACTTTGACTTCCACCTGCACGCCCCCTCAGGGGGGAAGGGGGATAGCGTCCCCCACATGAGTGGAGGCACCAGGACCCCACCGGGACTCCCAGGGAGGGGACAGTGGGGTGACATGGGTGATATGTGGTGCCATGGACAGCCACAGTCGCGCCATGGGGTGCTGTAGAGGGGCATGGAGCGGCCTTTGGGACTCCCGTGAACAACTGGGGTACGGGGCGTCCTCCCGTAGGAGGTCCCCAGAGCCCACCAGTATCCCTGGGATGTGGCTGAGAAACCCCGGGGGTGCTCGGGGTGCGCGGGCAGACCTGCGGAGACCCCTCTGGGGCGGGGGCTCAAGATGCTCTGACCCTCCAGACCCCCCATATCCTCCCCAAACCCTCTCATACCCTCCCGATACCCCAGTCCTCCCGCCCTGCCAGGGCCTCCAGACCCGCTGGAACGCCCCCTTGGCGGGGGTCAGGGATGCTCGGACCGCTCGGGCCGCCCCCCGCCCCCCCATATCACTCGCATACTGCCCGCGCCCCCCCATACCCCGGTTTTCCCGTCCTGCTGCGCCACCTCCAACCCACCAGGGGGCGCTGCTGCCCCCGCCCGCATCGCCGCGCCCGCACCGCGGCCACGCCTCTTCTGCGCACGCGCGCGGAGCCGCTGTCCCCGCCTCTGTTGCCGGTGCCGCCGCCGCCGCCATCACCGGTCATGGTGCTGGACCTGGACCTGTTCCGCGCCGACAAGGGCGGAGACCCCGCCATGGTGCGGGACATGCAGCGCAAGCGCTTCAAGGACCCCGCGCTGGTCGATGCGCTGGTGCGAGCGGACGGCGCCTGGCGGAGGTGTACGTGGGGCCGGGGGGGGACCTCCGGGCTGGGGGCTGGGGGACCCTCGAGGGCTTGTCACCCCCTTGTCACACGCGGGCATGTCCCCCCCTCCCTGTGCCTTTCCCCCCCACCCCGTCAGCCTGGTGACCGGTCCGCAGGTGATGGGACCCCCCCACCACGGCCCCTCCTCGGGGATGGGGGATCCCCTGGGGTCCCTCTCTCCCGCTCTCCCTTCTCCCCGAGGACCTGGAGCCGGCCCCCACGCTGATCCCCGAACCTCCTCGCTGAGATGGGGTGACCTTTACGGGGGTCTTTCCAACCCTCCCCAGCCCTTGGGGATCACCTCGGTGGATCATTGCCCTCTGGGACTGGACCCTGTGGGTAGATCGCAGCAGAGACCGAGGGCTTTTTCCTGGGTGGATCCCCCTCGTCCCTACTCCCAGGGATTGAGGTCGGAGAAGTTCTCCCACTAGACCCGCCTTCCCTCCTCCCAGGCTGGGCGGCAGATCCCAGGTTTCCCTTAGTCCGCACATGGATCCCGTCCCATTGCGATCGCCAGGGATCCGCTCCCTGCACTGCCGCAGGATCCAGCTGGGCGGGGGAGATCCTAGGCAGTGCCGCCCCCAGATTTGAGGTACACCCACACCTGGGCGGCTCGGGGCGCAGGAGCCCATGGCTCCCCGTGGCTCCTGGCGGGATATGGGGCAGCGGGATCCGCATCCAGCTCCGTCCGTGTGTGCCGGATGTGGAGAGGGGTGTGGAGGGCGGCGGGAGGGGTGGGTACCCCCAAACGCCGCCGTTCCCAGGGCACCCCAGCATTCCATTGCTGCGGGATGAAAGCGGCGCTCAGGGCTCCCCTTTAATGCGTCCGCCTTGTTGTCCTTGTGGGATCTTGCCTGGGCGTCCCTGGCTCCGGCCGTGCCCTCGTTTTATCCCAGAGCGCTTCATCCCACGGGATCACCCGCTTCCCAACCCCCTTCCCGCGGGCTCTGTGTCCCCGGGACGGCGGTGCTGGAGGATGGCGGGGGGCTACAGGAGGTGACAGGGTGACGCAGGCTGGCAGGACGCGCTGGCTGATGCAATCCCGTGGCGCCGGTGCCCTGGAGCCCGTGCTGTGCCGCGTCCTGTTGCGTGTTCCGTGGCTCTGGATCATCCCCTGGGGACTGATCCCTCCCGCTGATGGGGTGGCACGTTCTCGGCGTTGGGTGTGCCCAGTTTGAGCTGCCCCGGGTCCTGGGCTCTGCCCCTCCCAGCCCTAGGGTCACGAAGGGGGTACATCCATGCTCCCCTCATCCAACAGCCCCTGAATCTCATCACCATGGCCCCAGATCCCAGGATCTGCTCAGTCCTTAGCAGTCCCATCCCGCTGAGGGAGGGGTTTCATCACAATGTGGGGTCCCAGTGCACTGTGGGGGTCCCATCCTGGCAGGGAGGTCCCAACCTGATGTGGGGGTCCCAGCGTGGGGGGGCTCTGAGCCCGTGGAAGGGGGGGGTCCCATCCTGGTGTAAGGGTCCCAGCCCAGCATTGGGGTGGGTCCCAGTGCAGTATGGGGGTCCTGTGCTGATGTGGGGGCTCCCATCCTGTTATGGTGGTGGAGGGGTTCCCATCATGGCAGGGAGGGGTTCCCAGTCCAGCATGGGGGTCCCAGCCCAATGTGGGAGATCCTAGCAGGGGGTGGGGATCCCATTTCAGTGTATGGTTCCCAGCCTGGCATGGGACTTTCAGCCCAGTGTGGGGGATCCCATCTTGGTGTTGGGGGTCCCATCCCCTCATGGGGGTCCCAATGTGGAGGTCCTATCCCAATGTGGGGGTCCCAGCCCAGGATGGGGAATCCCAATGTGGGGTTCTCCTCTTAGAGTTAGTGTGTCCCATCCCAGCATCAGGGGGTCCCAGCACTTCATGGGTGTTCCAGCCTGGCATGGGGGTCCCAGTGCAATGTCACTCCAGGTGTTCTCCAATGACATCCCTACTCCCTGCGGCTCTCCTCCCAGAAACCCCAGGGCTGGTGCCTGTGGGTATTCCTGGAGCTGCCACCCCTGCTCCTGCTCCCGTGGGGGCTCCATGTCACCTGTCTGCACCAGATGGGGGCCCCAGCCCCTCTCCCACTCCAGCTGACAGCCCCTGCCTTCCTTTCCAGGCAGGTTTCGTGCCGACAACCTGAACAAGCTGAAGAACCTGTGCAGCAAAACCATCGGGGACAAGATGAAGGTGGGGCACAAGGGCCCTGGGTCACCTCATGGTGGGACATCACCAGCTGGTGACATCTGCCCTTTTCCCAGCCCTCCAGCCTCTCCCTTGTGTCACTGAGGGATGTTTTCCCCCTGGAATTTTACTCTTTAACTCTCCTGGGGTTCCTTTTTCCTCCCTTTGCAGAAAAAGGAGCCAGTAGGGACAGATGAATCGGTACCAGAGAGTGCACAGAACCTGGATGAACTCACGGCTGATGTCCTGGGGGTGAGTGACACCCCAACTCCCCCCACTGTGCCTAGAGTTTGTCCAGAGCTTTGCCCGGAATTGCCCAAATTGGTGGCCCGAAGTGCCCACCAAATGAGGGAGGACTGCCTGACACCCCAGCTGGGAGGATCCTTTATCTCCCAGTCCCACACCAGCAATAACTGACTCTTCATCGGTGTCCTTGATCTCCCCAGCATCGCTCTGTGTCAGTCAAGGGCTCATCCCTGGGAATTTGAGCAGCCTCAGTCCTTCCGTGTCCTCGGTGTGTCCCTCCCTGCCTGCTTCCATCCCAGTTCGGTAGTCACCCTGGTTAATGAGTACAGTGCTGGCTGCCGTGGGAGTAGCTCAGGCCTTCCAGAGCCCAGCTTGTCACCCCTTTTTCCCCTCAGGCTGTTGTTGAGTGTGTCTAGCCCAGGGGCTCAGTCCAGAATCTGTGGAGGGTCTGGAATTCACCATGCTGGGTCCACGATTCCCTGTGCTGGGCGAACAGGCCCCCATTCCCGGTGGTCTTCTCCCTCACCCACCTGATCCAGACGTCTCTCTGCAGTGTCTCCAGGTATCCCAGATAAAGAAAGTCCGGCTGCTCATTGATGAGGCCATCCTGGAATGCGACTCTGAGCGTCTGCGGCTGGAGGCTGAACGCTTCGAGAGCCTCCGGGAGATTGGGAACCTCCTCCACCCCTCCGTGCCCATTAGCAATGATGAGGTGGGACACGGGGGTCAGCAGAGCCAGGAAGCTCACAGTGGGAAGCAAGGGGCTCCCAGTGGGGGATCCCCCAAGCCCGGCTGGGTGGGTGGGTGAGGGAAATCTGCATGACAAGCCAGCATTTCCCACCAGGATCAGACAAAGAGCAGCTCAGACAACGCTGGGCACATCATTGTTGGGGGAATTCATGGGAAAGGCGCTTCCTGCGGTGGGGACGGGGTCTCCCTCCGCTGCCTCCATTCATCCCGTGGGAATATTTTGCCATGGGAGCACAACTGGGCCAGGCTCACTGCCAAGTGGCCGCACAATAAGCTACGGGCTGGAGTTTGAGCTCCCAAAGTGGGCCCAGTGTGGTTCAGGGAGTGGTGTCACAGCATTCCAGGGCACTGAGGAGGTGATAGGCTCCCACTCCTCTTTTCTCCGGGTTCCTGCAGGATGTGGACAACAAGGTGGAGCGAGTGTGGGGTGACTGCAGCTGCAGGAAGAAGTATTCCCACGTGGATCTGGTGGTGATGGTGGATGGCTACGAGGGGGAAAAGGGCACCGTGGTGGCTGGCAGCCGTGGCTACTTCCTTAAGGTGAGAGCTGTGACCCCAGAATGATTGGGGTCAGAGGGGAACGAGGAGGGACAGGGGCCTTAGGTTCTTCTCCCCTGGGATGGATGATGGGAGCCTCCATGGTGGGGCTGTGGGATGGACTCTGACCACAGCGGTGCATCAGGATCTGTTCCTGCCATGGTCTGGGGTGATGCTGAGCCTGCCAGCCATTGCAGCTCCATGGGCTCCACATCTCCTGGGCCCACTGAGCAAGGAATAGTGGCCCCGTGGGGTGTGTGTGTGACAGGCAGTGTGTCCCTTGTTCCCAGGGCCCGCTGGTGTTCCTGGAGCAGGCGCTGATCCAGTACGCGCTGCAGAGCCTCCGTGCCCGGGGGTACACCCCGGTGTACACCCCCTTCTTCATGCGCAAGGAGGTGATGCAGGAGGTGGCCCAGCTCAGCCAGTTTGATGAGGAGCTTTACAAGGTGAGGGATTGCTCCAGATTTGGGACTGGACTTGGGAGCAAGCCACCCCCATGGGGCCATGGGGAGGGAGGCAGCAGGGTCCCTTCTGCCCTAGCAAGGCTGTGATGGTGGCAGTGGTGGTGGCAGCAGTGGTTCCTTCCCCTCTCCTTGGGATCCCCCTCCACATTGTGATGGTGATGATGTGACAGGGAGGTGGCTTGTCTTTGGGGTCCATCTCCATGGGAAACACTTCATGGTGACACTGCAGTGACAAGGAGGTGGCTCATCTTGGGTCCATCTCCATGGGTGACACACTGTGATGGCCATGAGGTGACAAGGAGGTGGCTGGTCTCTGGAGTCCATCTCCATTGGTAACATGTGGTGACAAGGAGGTGGCTTATCTCTGAGGTCCAGGTTAATCAGTGCCACATGATGGTGATGAGGTGACAAGGAGGTGGCTCATCTTTGGTGTCCATTTGCACGGGTGAGACATGATGGCAGTGCAGTGACAAGGAGGTGACTTGCTCTGGGGTCCATCTCCATGGGTGACATGGGTGACAGGGAGGTGGCTTGTGATGGTGATGAGGTGACAGGGAGGTGGCTCATCTCTGGGGTCCATCTCCACGGGTGATACAGGTGACTTGTCCCTGCCATCAGCCCCTTTGAAGGACCAGCAAACTCCTCTTGTGATGAACTCCCAAACCATCCAGCCCTGGAAAACCTCCCTGCTGGTCCCTGGAGGTGCGGGAGCAGCTAGAAGAGAGCCGGTGGCTCGTGTCCCCCACAGGTGATCGGGAAGGGCAGTGAGCGGGCGGAGGACAGTTCCATCGATGAGAAGTACCTGATTGCCACGTCAGAGCAGCCCATCGCTGCCCTGCACCGCGACGAGTGGCTGCGGCCTGAGGACTTGCCCCTCAAGTATGCAGGGCTCAGCACCTGCTTCCGCCAGGAGGTGGGATCCCATGGCCGGGACACCCGCGGCATCTTCCGCGTCCACCAGTTCGAGAAGGTGAAGGAGCAGGGGGTGGTCCTGGCAGGAATTCGGGTTGTACTGAGGGTTGCTGTGGGGTTCCAGTGGGAATTCAGGGTGTACCCAGCATCACTGTGGGGTTCCAGTAGGAATTCAGCATGTTCTGGTGGGAATTCATCGTGTGTCTGGTGTCACTGCAGTATACCCAGCAGGAATTCAGGGTGTACCCATTGTCACTGTGATGTTCCAGCAGGAATTTGGGGTGTATACCCCATGTCACTGTGGGGTTCAGTGGAAATTCAGGGTGTACATGGGGTCACCATGGGGTGAACCTGGTGGGAATTTGGGGTGAACCTGGTGTCAACTGCAGTGTACCCAGTGGGAATTCAGGGTGTACCCAATGTCACTGCAATGTTCCAGTGGCAATTCAGGGTGTACCAGGTGTCACTGTGGTATTCTGATGGGAATTTGGGGTGTACCTGGTGTCACCACGACATTCCAGCAGCAATTCAGAGTGTGCCGGGTGTCAGTGTGGGGTTCTGATTGGAATTTGGGGTATCCCCTGTGTCACCACAGGTTTTCAATGGGAATTTAGGGTGTACTGGGTGTCACTGTGGGGTTCTAGTTGGAATTCGGGGCTGTATCCAGTGTCACTGTGGGGTTCCAGTGGGAATTGGGGCGGTACTTGGTGTCACTGTGGAATTCTTTCTCCCGCAGATTGAGCAGTTCGTCTACTCCTCCCCCCACGACAACAAATCCTGGGAGATATTTGAGGAGATGATGGCCACAGCTGAGGAATTCTACCAGTCCCTCGGGATTCCCTACCACATTGTCAACATCGTCTCGGGTAGGGGCTCCTGTGCCAGGGGGGGTTGAGGGGGGCCCTGACCTGCTTCCCAGCATGGCAGTTCCTTGTCCCTGGCTCATTGCTGTCCCCAGCCTGAGGAGGAGGAAGGGAAGGGGACATTTTGTTTTCTGTGGAATCCTCAGCCTTGCTCTGGGTCCGTGGGAGCAGGTGCGGGCACTGCTGTGATGGATTGTCCCTGCTGTCCCTTTCAGAGGAACAATTGGAGTGTCCCAACTCCTCCTGGAAATGCTCACAGGAAAATGATCTAATGATCTGGTTTAAAAGTTCCTTACTGCTGAGTGGGAGCCCTTTATCCCCTTGGGAGAGCAAGAACCCCACATCCCCACAGCCAAGTGGGAACCCCACATCCCCATGGCTGAGCAGGAATCCCTCATCCCTGTGGCTGAGCAGGAATCCCAGATCCCCATGGCACAGTCCCATCTCCCCATAGTCAAGTGGGAAGCCCATGTCCATGTGTATGAGAAAGAGCCCCATGTCCCCATAGCTGAGTGGGAATCTCACATCCACATAGCTGAGAGGATGGTCATTCCTGTGACCAAGCAGGACCCTCATATCCCCATGACACAGCAGGGACCCCATGGCCCTGTGGTCAGGCAGGAACCTGATGTCCTGTGGCTGAGCAGGAGTCTCGCATCCCCGTGTCCAGGCAGGACTCCCACACCCCCACATCCCCATGACCGAGCATGATCCTGTGGCCAAGCGGCGAGCCCACATTTCCATGGCTGAGAGGTAACTCCACATCACTATGGCAGAGCAGGAATCCATGTCAGATTGGCACCAAGCTCTGGGAGTCACTTCGGAGGCTTCACCCTACGCTCTGCCCCAGGATAGGCAAATTCAGGATGGCAGTGGGACCCCCCACTCAGCACTGTCCCCCCTCCAGGCTCCCTGAACCATGCGGCCAGCAAAAAACTGGATCTGGAGGCCTGGTTCCCTGGCTCTGGTGCCTTCCGCGAGCTCGTCTCCTGTTCCAACTGCACAGACTACCAGGCCCGGCGCCTGCGCATCCGCTATGGCCAGACCAAGAAGATGATGGACAAGGTGAGGCTGGTGGGCATGGGGGGGTTCTTCCTGTGTTCCCTTTGCTTTCCCCATGTCACATGTGTCTCCCGTGTCCCCCTGCCACAGGTAGAGTTCGTGCACATGCTGAATGCCACCATGTGTGCTACCACCCGCACCATCTGCGCCATCCTGGAGAACCACCAGACCCCTGAGGGCATCCGCATCCCTGAGAAGCTCCAGAACTTCATGCCCCCAGGTAACATCCCCCTGTGCCCTGCCCCCAATCCCCTGCTCCTTGGCAGGGGGAGTGACAGGGGTTCCTTGTCCCCCCAGACCTGCAGGAGCTGATACCTTTTGTCAAGCCAGCACCCATCGAGCAGGAGCTCTCCAAGAAGCAGAAGAAGCAGCAGGAAGGGGGGGGCAAGAAGGCGGCGGGGGGGGGACGTGACCAGGTGCTGGAGGAGCAGATGAAGAATATGGGGGTCTGAGGGTGTTCCCCTGCACCCCAAGGACTTTGGGGGCCTCCTGAATCATCTCACCTTCATCGCCAGGCTGTGCCCTTCACCATCATCTTCGCTTCGGAGGGGAGTCACCGTCTATCCCCCCCGTGGTACAAAGAACTGACACTGTCAGGGCGCTGCTTCTCTCCCTGTGTGTCCCCCCTGCTGTGCTGAGTGGAGCTGAGATCCGCCATGTGTCCCCCTCACGCTGAGTGGTGGCGGGACCCCCGTGCCCACGGAACATGTCCCTCCTCCATCCAAAATAAAGCCAAGAGCTGCTGAGCTGTGTGTTCTTGGGTTCCGAGGAGGGAAGGGGGGAGCAGCTCGGAGTGGGGGGAATCCAGCCCGGGGAGGTGTCTCCGTTGTACACCACCCTTCCCCCCGCGCCCTCCCTCCCCAATCCGTCCCCTTCTCTCTCCCCCTGCCAGCCCCACACAAAGCCCCAGACAAAGCCCCTTTGTGATGCAAAGTGGGGCCGAGGGCCCCCAGCCTCAGCCCCAGCTGCCGCCCGCCCCCCACCTCCGGGGTAGGGTGGCACACGGGAGGGTTGCCCCCTTCCATCCCCAGGCGGGGGGGCCTGGCTGCCCCCCGCTGCGTGTGCGTGGGAAACCCCCGGCTGCGCCGTGGGTGTCGGGTGAAACCGGCGGGGAGCGGCCCCATGAGTCACCGGAGCCCCCGGCGGAGGCGGGGGGGTCCCGGCGCTCCAAGCGCCGCCCCGGCGCGGGGGGGCCCCTCCCCGGTACCGGTCCGACCCGTTCTGCCGGGGGGGGGCCCGACTCCGCGCCGCCTGCCCGCACCCACGCCCCAGGAACGGCGCCGGCTTGGGGGGCGGCAGCACCCACGGACCGCGGGAATCCGCCCCCGTCTAGCTTCCCCAGTCCCTCCCAGTCTGTCCCAGTGCACCCCAGCATCCGCAGTTCCTCCCAGCCTGGTCCAGTCGCTCCCAGTCTGTTCTATTGCCCCCGGTCCTGGTGCGGTGGGACGAGCCTGGGGATCGGGGGGGTGCCACGGAGTGAGGGGATGCGGACTCCCGTGTGTGGAGACACGGCCGGCGGTGGGGACACGGAGGGCTTGGGGGGGCGTGAGTGTGTCACATGTGCTGTATGTGTCACACATGTGCTGTGTGTTTACACACATGATCTCTGTGCTGTGTCACACACGTGCTCTGTCTCACATGTGTGTGCTCCGTGTGTGTCACACATGTGCCGTGTGTTTCACATGTGCTCTTTGTGTCAGATACGTGGTTCCCACGTCATATATGCTCGCTGGTGCCTGTGTGCCCTGTGTGCGCGACGTGCATGTTCCCTGCGCGTGCAACACCCGTGCCTGCAATGCACAGGTGCGCGCAAGGCCCTTCACGTGTTCATGTTACGTGTGTGCTCGCAGGGCGCACATGTGCACCTCACATGTGTGTGCGCAACCTGCGCGCGGGTGCGCGCTCGCTGCCCCCGCGCTGCCGCTGCCGGTGCGGGTGCCCGTGTGGGTGCGGGTGCCCGTGCGGGTGCCGAGGGCGGTGGCGGCGGCTCCTTTAAGCGCGGCCGGGCCGGTGAAGTGGCGGCTCCGCCCCGGCGGGCGCGCGCGGGCGAGGGCGGGGCGCAGGCGGCGGCGCGGGTCGCTGCGGGCACCGGCACCGGCACCGGGGGCACCGGGGGCACC
>QWTY01091732.1:0-11766 GCA_008033365.1 Pseudorectes ferrugineus | reverse complement strand
GCTGGTGTGGGGCTGGTGTGGGGCTGGGGGCTCGCCTGGTCACTGTGTCAGTGTGCTGACCATTCCAGGAGCACAGGGCTGGGATGGGGCTCCTGGGGGTTCCCAGGGTGCTGTTGTGGGGTGCAGGGGTGGCTCCCACCCCTGGTGCAGCTGGAGGACTCCTGCCAGCCCCAAGCTGGAGCTCCAGCCCTGTCTCTGCCTTCCCGGCCGTGCTGGATCCATCCCTGGCTGCTCATTCCCAGGATGTGACAGAGGCTGTGGGACTGTCACCGTGTCCTTAATGTGTCCCACGAGCCCTGGGCATCCGCTGGCTCCTGGCTGTGGTGGCAGTGCTCACCTCCAGCTCCACAGCAGCACCCTGGCTGCCAAACCCCACGTTTTCCTCATCCCGTTTACAATCTCCATACAGCCACGTTTTGAAGCAATTAGCACTCACTGTGCTGATGTTTCCACATCCCTCTGCCCAAAGACAGACCCTTCCTTGGGAACTGAGCCTCACCATCCACAAAAATCCCTCACTGTTTAGAGGAAAACCCCTCCAGGGCTGGAGCAGAGCCAGGGCTGGAGCCTGGCAGGGCTGGGGCACCCCTGTCCGTGCCCTCCCACCCCTGGCAGCTCCGGGGGGAATGGGAACTGCGGGATGTTTGCTCATGGACTGCCAGCGCTGCGAGCAGGACCCGAGTCCCCACCTGCAGAACAAGCTCCTGCTGCTGTGTTCAGGTGATTTTAGGTTTTGCCTGTCCTGCTGGAGCAGGGCTCCCAGCTGCCCTCGCCCCTGGGGCGGGCTGGGGCTTTGTCAGTATTTCCTGGCCGAGCTCTGTTTGCCTGCCAAGCTTTTTAATTTGTTTTATAAATTGCCAAATCCAACAGGCTGAACCGCGGGCCCCCTCCTGTGATAAAAATAAAATAACAGCTTCCACTGGGAGGGCCGAGCGGTGGGGCTGGCAGGAAGCGCTGATTAAAGGGCAGGGGGAAATGATGAGGCTCCGAAACCGGAGGTTTCATCTTCCGCTCTTGAGTGAAAAATGCAGATCTGGGAAGTTTTGCTGACTTGGTTTGTGGAGCCTCACACTTCTCACGCTGCCATCCTTGAGCTCCCTGTCCCCGGAGGCACCGGGGCTCTGCTGCTCCTTCCTCCCTGCGGGGTGTGCAAGGGGTTTAGCTGGGAATTGCTCTGGGAATGCTCATTTGAGCCATACCCAGAGTATGGTACTGCAGGTTTGGCCTCACCCCTCATCTTCCCCTGGCAGGTAAAACCCCACTGATTTGTGACTTACCCAGACCAGGAGCTAATGTGCCATGAAATTGCTCCACAACGAGGGGGGTACATTATTCTGGCACAACTCTCTCTGGGTGTTTACTCTGCTTTGAACTCAAGATATTTGCTTGGGAGAAACGATTTTTTTATTTTGCCAGCAGGCAAACCTGTAGCTCCTTTGCCTTTGGGCTGGGAGATCACTGTGAAATTGCAGCAGGAAGGTTTTGGTCCCCTGAATATCCTTAAACTCCGTGGGTGCCTTGCTGCTATCAATGCTGGGGAAAAAAAAGCACCTTATTTCCTGCCAGAAAGTTTGTCCAACTCCCCCCCAGGCATCAAACCCAGCTTTGATATTAAGCAGAACTGTTCTGGGTTTTATTTTGGATTTTTTTTCACGTTCTGAACACAAGGTGCAGTTACCTTGGAAACAGAGGTGGGATGCTGTTGGGTGGCAGGGCAGCACTCAGGCAAACCCCTTTTGGGAAGGTGGGCATGGAAAGGTGGGGTTTGCTGGGTCCAGAGCCACCCTGGAAGTTCCAGGCTGGTGTCAGGTAAAGCTGAGCCAGGAGAGAGGCTGCTCCACGCCCAGGCTTTGGTGTGCAAATCAGGCCTGGGAGCCTTGGAGAAGGTTAAGCCATGTTTTTGGAAAGCCTGTCTTTTTAAGGCTTTTCCTCTGCTTTGGGTTAGTGAGACGTGCTCAGATCATCCAAGGGAAAGAATTTGTCAAATCAAAAGTACTTTTGCTGCTGAGGCTCCTCTGGTTTTGTTCTGGTCCCCTGCCCCATCCCTGTGTCCCATCCCAGGAGATGCCGCCGTTCCTGGATCCTGCGGATGCCAGAAAGGAGCACTGCTCTGATTAAAAGCTGCTGGTGTTTTTCATTTTAACCAGAAAAGTATTTCCATCCTCACTGGGTTTAATTTACAGTTTGCAGCCAGATTGGAGCTGGGAAGGGATCCCACTGGTGGCTCACTTGTTTGAAGGTGTCACTACACAAATACACGTCCTGGGAGTGCCAGCGGCGCTGGAGGGGAGGATGTGCCAACAGCAGCGCTCAGCTGTGTCCCAGCCATTCCCAAATCTTCCCAGAGGACACCCTTCATCTCCTGGGGGACGGGGAGCTCCTGGCTGCAGCGAGGCTGCTGAGGGATGGGGGTAAGCCAGGTGAAAGCCCACGGAAGCAAAGGCAGTGCTGGGCGAGCTGTACCCGCCCCTCCCTCTCGCTCCTCTCCCAGGGCCGTGCCAGCCAACCTGGGAACGGCCACCAGCCTCCCCGCACGAAGCCACGTTTCATAACAGGGCTCCCAGCAGGATGCTTTGTGTTTTATAACGTCTGCAGCCTGTTCCTCAGCATCTCCATGCACTCCTTCTGTGCTCAGAGGGAGAGCAGCCCGTGTTTGCCGGGCGCTGCGGGTTAATCTCATCTCCTCTCCCTTGCAGCCGCGCTGGGGACGCTGGATTTCAGTTTGCTCTACGACCAGGAGAACAACGCTCTCCACTGCACCATCAACAAGGCCAAGGTACGGCTCAGAGCTGGCTGTGGGGGCAGCAAGGGCTGGCTGTGCCACAGAAACCCAACCCATGGCATCATCCCTAAATTCCATCGGGGGCTCTGCTGTCCCCAACCGCAGCCACTCCTTTGCCATCCCAACACCTCTGCCCTCTCCTTCCCCTCTCCCCCAGCCTCTCAGGGCGTTCCCAGCAGTCGGGAGCCGGCTGCTCATCCCCTGTGAGGAGCTGGGATTGATGCTTTTTAGAGCAGCCCGTCCCGATGTTATTTACTCGACGCTGTGACCGGCTGTCGGTTTATAAATGGCTCTTTTAAATGCTGCTAATCACGGCCCCAAAGTGCTGCGCCTCAGCGCCTTTGCCGTCTGCGTGATTGAGGCAATTAGGGGCTTTTTGCACATTTGGGAGCAGAAACAGGGAGCTGAGGTCCTGGTTCTGCCTCCGGGCCTGTGGAAGGTGCTGCTGGGTTCCTCTCTGCGTCACCCAGTGTGACCAGAGCAAGGAGGGCTCCAGGTGGGCTGGGGGGAGAAGACCTCAATCCCTGCAGATCTTGGGAAGGGATGGATGGAGGGATTTTACAGAAGGCAGGAGAAGAGGCTGTGAACTGAGCCCCAGAGGGTCAGACCACGCTGTTTGCCCTCAGAGGATGCTCCTCTCCCCTCCATGCCAGGTTTGCATCCCCCACCAAGGTTCTCCATGTCTGGAATACCCCCTGTAGCACCAAAGCTGGATTTTGGGGATGAGCATGGCAGGATCTGCCCTGGCACTTCTGGAGCTGCTCCTCGCAAGGGCAGCACCCCCAGCTCGCAGGCAGGAGGGCCAGGGCAGGGCTGAGGCCGGCAGTGGGCTTTGCTTCCCTCCCTGTCTCTCCTGAATCCGTCGGCAGCCTCTGGGTCAGGCTTCCCTCGGCGCACGCGGGAGCCGTGCCAAGGAGGAGATTTCTAATTGGGTTTGGAGTGGGTGGAAGACAGGGAGGAAGGAGAGCTGTGGGCAGCAACTGATAGATCTCACATCAGCGAGAGCACAGGCAGGGCTGGCGAAGGAGAGCCCCGGTCCCCGCCGTGCCCACCCAGCTGCTCCCATCCCGCGGGGTGTGGGGGTACCCCGGCATCGCCCCTGCCCGCGGGGAGGGCAGAGCCCCCCTCGCCACCCTGACATTCAAGCTCTCGAGTCCTGTTCATTTCCATTCTGCTCTCATTCTCCCATTTTTCTCTTTTATTTACATTGCCATCTGCTCGCTCTCATTTCATCTCTCGCCTGGGGAAAGCTGCCAAAACTTGACTACAGAAAGGTAAGGGCCAGGACCCCGCTGCCGGCGGCGGAGCCGGCGCTGCCTCCGGGGGTGTTACAAGCAGAGCTGGAGACGAGGAGATGGGAGAGAGCCCCAGCAGTGCTGGGATATGATTTACCCTTGGACCAGGTGCTGGGTACCTGTGTCAGCCTCCAGGGAAAACGGCCTCGGGATGTGTCCAACTCCAGCAGCTCCTGGAGCCTTTGGTTGCTGCCAGCAGCCGCTCAAACCTGGGCTATTTCAGCCACGTGAGGCACGTTTTCCTTCCTCTCTGATAACCCCAAACAACCTCCCTCTCTCCCTTTATTTTGCTTCCCTCTATTTTTTTTTGATCTCCAGCACTTTTCTATCTGCTGATGTTCCTCCTGAGTCCCGTTATCAGCTCCTGGGGAGCAGGACGGAGGGGAGCCGGCACCAGCAGCAGGTTCAGTCCAACCTGTTGTGCCCCACCACCGATCCCCTGCCCTGCAAACCCCAGCTGCTGGAGGCTGGCATAGTCACTCCAGGTGGGAATTTACTCTGCTGCTGTGCCTGGGGACATCTGAGGGGTTTCTTGGTGTGAGCTCACGGCAGGATCTGCGAGATTCTGGGTGTGGGAGCAGGCAGGAGAAGACAGGAACAGCAGGAACAAGGAGGAACAGGCAGGAGCAGCCAGGATGAGGCAGGAGCTGCCAGCAGCCACCTCGCACTGATGGCTCTCGGTGCTGGCAGCAGCCCCGCCTGCCGCACTTCAGGCACGGCTGAACTCAGACACGCTGTAGCTCGGCTCGGATCAATAGGAGAATAAATCAGGGCATTGTGGAAGCTCATTCCTGGACTGCAGGAGCAGCCAGGCTGGCAGGAGGGCTCTCCCTCTCCGCTGCCGCCCTGCACGAGCCCTGGCGTTGTGTGGATCTCTGCTGTCCTGTGTGGGACAGAGCTGGGACGGGCTGGGTGTCACCCCCTCCTGGAAAATGGGGTGGGAAAGGATTTGATGAACGTGCAGGCACCTGGTTTTGAGGGTCTCAGTCCTACAGAGCCCAGCCTGCTCCAGGGGATTTATAGGGGCATGCAGCAGCACAGACACAGCAGTCCTATAGCTTTTGGGAGAAAGGTGCCTGGGCCAAGCCTCAGGGGGCTGTAGGGTGATGGTGAAGGAGCTCCCGGCCCCAGGCAGGCCATGCCAGGCAGCTGCTGCCTGCGGGAGCATCCTCGGGCTGCTCTCCCTGCACCTCTGGCCAGAAAACACCCAGGGGTTTCCACCCCACTGAGCATTTGGCTGTTCCCTCCCTTCCAGCCGAGGCAAGTGCTGGAGGTCTGCACTGAGCATTACTTATGGATTGACTCATAAATATTTATCACTGCAGGGAAATTCCTCCAGCTGTCTGCCTCCTCGGGGCTGTCAGGGTGGAAACGCAGTTTGCCCCCTTTCAGAATGGGATTTCAGCCTAGGAGTTATCCAGGCTGGTTTTTGGGCAGGCAGCTCGTTGTGGGGTGAAGGATGGAACGAACCCATCTCCTGTGGTCTCTGGACGCCTCTAGCGTGGCGTTAATCGGCAGCCCCATTAGCCCAGCTTGTAATTAAATCCTATTGATTAGCTAAATGTCACTGGCACGGGGAGCAGCTGGGATGCAGGGAGCTCTGGGTCTCCTTAGGATTGCGGCAGAGATTTTGGGGTTGGGTAGAGGAGGAGATGAAACTTAATCTGAGCTCCATAAATCAGTGCAGCAGCAGGAATTGTTGGAGCCAGGTGGATCTGAGGGGAGACTCTGCCTCTGTGCCTTGTCCCTTTCTGCCTCTCATCCCTCTTGGAGAAGCTCCAGGCTGGTGGTCCCTCCACACAGGGGAAGCAGTGTGGGTCCTCCCGTGGGAGGGATCATCTCCCACAGGAGCAGCTTTGCAGAGCAGAGCCCTGTTAAACGCAGCTGTTTGTGCCAAACACGGATCGAGTGGCACGGGAGGGAGGTAGACGTGACATTAGGAGCCATTTCCCAGGCTCCTGTCACTCCATCTTCCGTAGCACATCTATTAAAAAAGCCTTTAATAGCCTCCTCAGAAGGTAATTTAATTGAGCTGAATTGATGGGTGAATTACAGAGCTGCCTGTCATTCTCCATCCATTTTCCAGGGAATCTGCCTGCTCGGTTCTGATTTCATTTGCTGTGCAGCCCGGGCAGGTCGGGCACCTCTGACCAGGGAGGTTGGGGACAGCACCAGTGGGTTGTGCAGGTGAATCCCCGAGGAGTGGGGACAGCCCAGCCCCTTCCTGCCCTGCCTGCCCATCCTCAGCATCTCCTGGAGCAGGGACATCACCCAGAGGCTGCAGTTAAAGCAGAGCCGTTTCACCTCCCTTCACTGCTGATATTTTTATCCTTTTGGCTCTGCTGTAGAAGCAAAATCCTCTCTGCTGGGCACCATTTGGCCTCCCTTGCCCCAGGGCAGTGCTTTTGTCTCCGTAGCAGAGCCCTTGCTCCAAATCAGAGACACTCCCAAGGTCAGGAGCATCCTGGACCGAGTCGTGCAGCTCAGGGAGGGCCCTGTGGTGCTCTGGGTCAGGCTGGGTGGGTTATTCCCTACCTGGGAAGCATGGAAGCGATTTCCCCAGCATTCCCCTCCTTGATCTGCCCAAATCCTGGGTGATTGCATTCCCTCTGCACGCAGCCATTCCAACAGCAGCATTCCACACAAACGCTTCCCTGCCTGGATCCCTCCTGGCAGCTGCACACGCTCATTATCCAGGCACTCTGCTCGTCACAAAAACGGGGTGAGGGCTCTTCAGCATCCCCCAGCCTTGTCTCCATGCCCGGGCTGGAGCCAGGATTGGATGGGCACCTCTGCAGAGAAACCCTGCTCCGATCCAGGCACAGGATTGCCTTCAGCCAGCCCAGCAATAATTCCTGCAGGGATCCCACAGCCAGGCTGGAAATAATCCAAGGGCTTCCACGACGGAGCCATTCTCATTTCTGCTTAGGGCTGGGGAAAATTAGGCTCCATTTTTCACGCTCCTGCCTTGCTTCCCTGCCCTGTGGAGTTTTTTTCCATGCAGCCTGTGCAGGTGTGGCTTTGGGCCGGGTTTGTGCATCACCCCTGGATAATTTTCAGGTGGTTTAGAAGAGGAACAGAGGCAGTGTCCTCCCTCTGCCCAAAGCAGGATCAGCTGCAGGGCATCGCTACAACAAACCTGATCCACCTCACCCTTTAAGAGCTGTGAGGGTCTTGTAGAAAATCCATCAGGAATGGCCACAGCGAGCATTTCCTTGGCTTGGTGCTGCTGCAACCCCAGATTTCTCTGCGAACACCACAGCATTTGGCTGGCACCAGCCTCCCACTGGCCTGGAGCTGTTCTTCCTTAATAACTGGGAGTAGGTAGGTGCTATCACACCCTCTGGGAGCGCTTGGAAGTGGCGCCACAACAGCAGAGGTGTGTGTTTGCTCTGAGGCAATTATTAAATGACAGAACCCTGTAATTTCAAAGCTGGGAAATCACTGCGCTGATTTGCTTCACCCCCAAATTAATCGTGATGAGGGTGGCAGAGTCGGCTGCTGGCAGGGAGGAGTGGATGGTGCCACGTGCAGGTGAGGAGCTTCCCACGGCCCTTCCCGGGATCCTCTGGAATGCTGAGCCTGGATCCTGCAGAATCCACGCTCACCTCCTTCCCCAATCCTGGGGAAACCACAGCTGCTCCACGGACCAGCAAGATCCCAGGGAAACAGGACGGGCTCAGTGAGGCCACCCCGCCTGCCCAGCATCCCTCTGTTATCCTGATTCCTGCTTTTTGCTGTTCCCTCTCCAGGGCCTGAAGCCAATGGACCACAATGGTTTGGCTGATCCTTACGTCAAGCTGCACTTGCTCCCCGGAGCCAGTAAGGTGAGACACCTTTGCACTTCTTCTTTTCTCAGGGATGCACCTTTTCCTTGGAAATCAGGCCTGGGAGAAGCTCCTCACCCAGGGGCTGGGGGCTGCTGCACCCAGACTTTGAGTCTCTTGAGTAAAAGGTGCTCAGAGAGAGAGCAGGAGGTGGGAATTGGGGCTGAATCCATCCTTATAGGGATAGAAAATGCCTTTCTGGGACACCACTGGCTGGCAGCCAGGTGCCAGCCCTGATTCCTTGCCTTGGGAGCAGGAGGTGGGAATGCTGCACTCCAGGAGCCCCGGGGAAGCACCGAGGGAAGCAATCTCAGCTATAAACAAATCGGACCCTTTTAATTTTCTTTTTTTTTTTCGCCCTTTTTCTTTTGCATTTAAAACCCCTCAGATCATAATAAAACAGAGCATAAGTCATAAGGGAAATACTTCCATCTCCTTAGGTTCAGCGCTTGCTGGAGAGAAGAGTAATTAAAGATATTGATGTGTGGTGAGAGCTCGGTGTAAGTGACGGGGATGTGGAATTTAAATGCTCCACGTGTGTGTTAGGAATATTAATTGCACTCTTATTCAAGACCTTTTTTTGCGGGGGGGAGGGAGGTGTATTTACTTGTTACAGTTCAGCTGGATTAATTCCTAATGTTCAGGGCAGCAGAGGGAGTTTTTCACCACATTCCGAGTTTCCGCTGGAAAGGGAGCCGGGAGCGCTTTCGTCAGCGATATTATCAGTCATTTCCACCTTTTGCAAATCCATTGATTAGCGTTTCTGCTGGAGCTGCTGGAGGCCGGAGAGGCAGGAGGGGAGGGGATGCAGGAGCTGCAGACCCACAAGCCCCAGGGGGACCCTGTCCTCGCCCCCTGTGCCTCTGGATTGCTCCGTCCCTGCACTGTGTTTCCAGACAGCACTGCCCGGCTCTGCCCCGGGAGAGGGGAGCAGCTCTGGGGCATCGTGGATTGGTCCTGGGCTGGATGTTGTTGTTCCAGCAGCAGGACAGTCCCTGAGTCCCTCGGGTGTTTCTGTCCCAGATTTGGGCTCTCAGGCTCCTGTGGGTGTGGGAAGCAGGGCTGGGTTCATTCCCCATGCAGAGCTGGTTGCTGACTCCTGAGTCATTCCAGATGGGAGAAAAAGGCACTCCCGGAGCTCGGCTCCTCTGATCTCACTCGTGTCCCTTCCCAGGGCAGCTTTAGCAGCTGGGTGATGCCCATCACCTTGGCTAAACCCACTTTCCTCCCCAATCCCTGGAGCCCCAGCCCCAGGGTCTGGTACCCACAGCTCTGAGCAGGCTGTGGGTGCCATTGGGGCGCTTTCCCTGCTGTCTTGGTCACTCAGGGCTCGTGAATCCAAGGTGGGGAATGCAGCAGCTTCCCGTAAAGATCCACAAGACAACTTTGAGGTATTGATGTGCTGAGAGTTTCTTATGCCCAGCAGCAGCTGAGGCAGGGATTGAGTTGTCTGACACCTAATTAGAGGGAAAATTGCTGCTCTGCCAGGCTGTGCCAGGCTGGGAGCCTGCTGGAGGAGCCCAATCTGCAGCCTCAGCCTCTTTTTTCTGCTCTCCCCAGAAGTGAGGGGGGCTCAGGGAGTAAGGAGATCAGTGTCCCCCGAGCTGGGGAGTGGGTGTGTGCCAGGGTGTCCCATCCACGCAGGGGACACAAGCCCTGCTGTCCCCATCCTCCTGCTCGGCAGAGCTGCTGGAAGGAGCTGCTGGTGCTGACAAAACGCCTGGCAAGGAAGTTGTTTGGAGCCAGGCAGGATCAAGAGCTGTGCTGGGAGCAGGAGTGCAAACAAACAGCCAGAACAGCAAATCAGCATTTTTTATTGAATCCAAAAAGGACTTTTTTTCCCCTCCCTTGCTCTCTCCTACTGCTTAAATGAAATCCTGGTCCGTGCTCTGCCAAGGTTCCCGTTTTGCTGGCTGTTTCCAGGATGTGGGATTGGGTTGGGTTGGAAATGAGGGAGTTGCTGTGTGCCTGCCCCTCTGGTTTTTGCTGCATTAGGGGTGGATTTGGGTTACAGCACCGGGGCAGAAGAGCGACAGCACCCATTGCCTCTTCACCTCCAAACTGGGCTTCCTCTCCTGCCCAAACAGCCTCCTGGGGCCCATCCCACTGATCCCCACCTCCTTTGCTTTCCCAGGCAAACAAGCTGAGAACCAAAACGCTGCGCAACACCCTGAACCCCACCTGGAACGAGACCCTCACCTACTACGGCATCACCGACGAGGACATGATCCGCAAGACCCTGCGGTAGGGCCCGGTTCCGGGGGCACAGGGGTCCCTTCCCCTCCCTCACCCTGTGCCAGGTGTCCCTCCCCATCCCAGGGACAATTCCCCACGGGCTCAGCCCCACAGGAGGCTCCTGGAGCTGCTCCCAGCAGAGCAGGGCAGAGTTATCCCCCGGCAAAGCCGGGAGTTTGTGGGAGTGCCCTGCACATCCATCACCCCAGAGCATGATTTCCAGGCAGCCTGGGCTGGGATAACCAGTGAGGAGCCTGTTCCTGCTGCATCACTGACTTCAGAGCTCTCTGGCTGGCTCCTGCCTGCAGAGGTGCTGTGGTTTGGGTTTAACCTCTTCGTGCTCAGCTCTCACGGGCACACGTTGAGGCTCTGCGGTCGTGTCTTGCTGAGAAAATCTCCTCAGGGAAGTTCTGGGCCCCTTCCAAAGCTGAGAGAGAAAGCTGGGAGACAGCTGGAGGCCTCTCTGAGTTATTGTCCCACTGAACAAAGAGTGTGGGTCTTTATTTTACTATTTTATTTTGTTGGTTCAGTCTGGGCATTCAGCATCTCCTGGCAGCATCTCCCAGGGGCTGGGAGAGGTTGTGTGAGGATGGAGGTGGGCAGGGGCAGCGTGGTGGGGCTGGGAGGGCTTGGAATGATGCTCTGCAGGGAGCAGACACCTGTGAGTGCAAAGATTTTCATGTTTTGGCCTCTGTCCCACCTGGGTGAGGGCAGGAGCTGTGGGCAGCCTCGGCTGCTCCATCACCACACCGATCTGGGACCGTGCTGCAGGATTTGCTGTAAGATCCGCTCTCAAACAAAGGATTTTGCATCCTTCTCCAAGGACTCAGGGCTTTGCCAGCTCCGTGGCTGGAATCCCACCCTCCTCATTTGCAGGTGCCCTGGGAGTTTGGGATTTTCCCCACGCCAGGAGCACAAAGCTGCCTTGTGAGAGGTCCTGCTCGGAGGTGGAGCGGGGCAGAGCCCACCTGTCGCCCGCAGTGTGCAGGGAGATGGGAAATCCAGCACCGTGGATTATTATTTCACTTGGAAAACATTAGTCACGCTGGAAGGGCTGCAGGCTGGTGGGGCTGGGAAGCCTCCAGTTTGTTGTTATTATTGGTGGGTATTTTTTCACTCCAGGCTTTGAAGTTTGCAGCCTCCTCAAGCGTGGAAATCGGTTTGTAAGGAGGTGTTGGCTGAGTTGTTTGCTGGAAGGCGACAGGGAGCAGGAGGGTTTGACCCCCCACCCTTTCAGGGCCCTGGGAGCTGCTTCTCCCTCAGGAAGGGCTGTGATCCTGGAAGCTGTGGGATGGGGGATGCACCAAAATATGTGCGGGGCTGGATTTGCCCTTCTCCCCACAGAAATCCTGCACTACCCCATCCCATTCCTGCCTGCCAGCCTGGGTGTTATGGAGCTCCTTGTGCCCTCCCCAAAGCTCAAAACTGTGCATGGACCCCTGTACCCCACCTGGGACCCCTCAGTCTGCAGGGGAATGTGGCTGGATGGACTTTAAAGTTCATCTCATTTGGGCAGGGACACCTCCCACTGTCCCAGGTTGCTCCAAGCCCCGTCCATCCTGGCCTTGGGCACTTCCAGGGATGGAGCAGCCACAACTTCTCTGTGCCAGGGCCTTCCCACCCTCAC
>QWTY01091724.1:1701-17027 GCA_008033365.1 Pseudorectes ferrugineus | reverse complement strand
CCGCGGCCGCCGGGGCTCCGTGCCGCCCCCTGCCCTCGGCGGGGCGCGGGCCGGGGCTGCGGCTGCGTGCGGCGGGGGCGGGCGCGGGGCGGGGCCGGGGCGGGCGCGGGGCGGGGCGCGCCGGGAGTCAGCTGGGCGCGAGGGGAGAGCGCGGCGGCGGCGGGCGTCGTTAGCACCGGAGCCGGCGGCAGCAGCGCGGACAGGCAGGCAGAAGTTTTCTCCGCAGATCCCTCCCGCAGCCCGGGGACGCCTTGCGGAGGCGCGAACGTCCCCGTTCGCGTTGGGTGTGTTTTGCGGTTTTTTTTCCTTTTTTTTTTTTTTGACTTAATTGCTTTTTTTTTTAAAAAAAAAATTGATTTTTAATTTAATTTTTTTCTCAGTTTTAATTTTTTCTTTTGTTACTCTTGGTTTTGAGGCGCGTGGCTCCGAGAGCTCGCTCTCCCCCGCCCGCGCCCCACTCCACCCCGGCGCCCGGAGGATCCCCCTCCCCGCCCGCGCTCCCGTCCCCGCCACCGCCGCGCACGACCCTTCCCCCGACCCCCTGCGCCCGCCCCAAACTTGGCGGGTGCGCGGCGCCCGGCGGGGACGGTGCCGGCCGCCCGCCCGCCCAGCAGGTAAGGGGCCGGGGGGCGGCGCGGGGCGCGCAGGGGGGCGGTGGCTGCTGCCCCTGGGGAGCCGCAGCGGGGGGAGGCCGGGCCGGGGTGGGTGAGGGCTCGCCGGCTCCTCGGTGGCGGAGGTCGGTGGGAGGAGGAGGAGGAGAGCAAACTTCCTTTTCCTGGGGCCGCCGGCGAGCCCCCCCCCAGTGCCCGCGGGGAGCGCCCCCCGCGCACCGCCCGGCGCGGAGCCCCCGCGGTCGGACGGGGTTCGGCCGGCGGCCGCGGGGCTCCGGGGATCGGCCCTTTTCACCTTCTCGGGGCTTCCTTGCCGCGTTTTGTTTGCTCGCCTGCTGCGCGGCTCGCCCCGGCGGTGCCGGGAGCCGGGCTTTCCCGTCGCCCCGCGCTGGAGCAGAGCGGAGACCTGCCCCGCCAACTGCTGGTGGTGCTGCTCCCGCCGAAACTCCCCGGTGTTCCCCCCGCTCCGCTCGGGGCTTGCGGGAGGGCTGGCGGATGGGCAGTTCGCAGAAGTGCCACCCCGGAGTGCTGCCACCTTCCTGCTCATCCGCGGCGGGGATGTGCGGCGGCAGCCGGGCGGCCGTGTGCCCGCGGGAGAGCGGCCCTGCCGAGCCCCCGGCCATGCCGAGAGCCCCTGGATAGCCCGGGAGACCCTCCCTGGGGACAGTGCGGCGCTTCTCCTGCCCCAGCTCCCCGCCGGGGAGAGCCGCGCACGCATGGCTCTCATTGTATAACTGTGGTACTGCAAGCCGGGGCTGAAACTGTGGCATCTTTATAAGAACAGTTTGCAGTTAATTGGTTTGGCAGATGAACTCCTGCACAATCCTCTTGCCCGCTTCTGTTGCTTAAGTGCCAGCGCCCCCTCCCACCCCTTTCCCCCTTTTCCCCGCTTTCCTTTGAAGCGTCGCATAACTCTGTATTGCCAGCAGGATGGAAAGTGCTGATTCAGCAGCCAGGAGCCCCACTCCATCTGAAGTGGTGGTCTGCCTGAAATGCTCCCATTTGTTGAAATGGGAACATGTGTTGCTGGTATGTCAAAGCAGCATTGATCAGGTTTTCTAAAACAGTCGCAAAGAATGTGGTTTGCTTTTCCCTTCACTAAGGCAGAATGAATTTGGGTTTGGGGCAAAGCAAGAGGGGGCAGGATAGGAGGGATGTGAGCATCTGCCACCTTAAGTTATGCTTCTAAGGGGCAGCTGAAATTGTTTTACCTCGTAAAGGTGCTTATGTGTTTTAACGGAGATGTTGTGGGATGCGTAGTGAGGATGCATTAACACGCCAGCTCCATCTATTCCTGCGTTTTGAGGCTAGTACTTGTACTTACAGCTCTAGAAAAGGTACGGAGAAGGGCAACAAGGCTAATCCTGGGATTAAAAGGAGTGAGTTATGAGGACAGGTTAAAAAAAACCACCACAAACACATGGAGATTAGAACACCTGCTTGGAAAAGGGGAAATATGCTTGAAACTTTAAATGAGAGCTCTGGCTATGCTTCATGATCGTTTTGGGGCTGAGGCAGGGTGCGGGAGGTAAGCAGGATGCTCTTCCCGTGCTGTTAGTCTTCCTGCAGGGCTTAACCTCTCAGTGCAGCATAAGAAGGAGAGCTGTTCCAGAGCCGTATTCCTCTGGCTACGTTTGTACAGGTATACGTTGATATCAGAGCTGCTTGGGTTTTGTTTCTCCAACACCGGACTCTTGTTAGAATCCAGCACAGTGTAGAGCAAACAGCAGAGCCTGAGGAGTACTGTTTGGTAGCCTTACTGTGAACAGTAAGCGGACAGAGCAGCAGACCCTGACGCTTGCCTCCAGTGATCATTTTACCATGTTATAGTCTGATTTATTTTCTTCACTTGGACATTATTTGTTCTTAAAGTAGGTCTTGTTTGCCCTGGCTACATATTAAAGATCTTGTGGTACTTCCATGGTTTTTCTTGGTTTTGTTAATCAAACTATCCCCTCTCCTGGCACTGTATGAGTTGGCTTTTATCCTCACATACAGCCACACCTGGATTTCAGTAGCTCATTCCTGTGTTTTTTACTGCATAGTCCAAAAGCACTGCCTAAATGCAAAATGGATCTCTGCATCTCAGTTCTGAAGTGTGTAGTGTGCACTCTGTGAATAAAACAAGTGTTTGCAGCCCTCTGTCTTGCGAGTGCTTAAATGACTCCAGCAAGAATTGTCATGAAGGTTTTTTAGAAATCTTTGGTCATGTTCTCATCTGTGCTTGGGATGTAAATGGACGAAAAATATCTGGATCTTTCTGGCAAAGGTATCCTTCCAAGGCAGGGAGTTCCCAGCTGGCAGAGGAGAGGCATAGCTGGGTCATGCACTGCTTCTGCCAGCAGCACCAGAGTGTTGCGCTGGGAATTTGTTCTCTGACAGCCCCAAACTAGCAGATGTCCCTCTAGACTATGAGGCACTGTCAGCTTCCCTGGGCGTGTGTAGCAGTGGCAGCAGGCAAACTGAGGGGCTCCTGGGTAGTGTCACTCTGGGTGGGACCCTGCTGTCGCTCCCTTTTGCTGTGCCTCTCTACGTGTGGTTGTGGAGGTGACAGTGCTAAATGAGGCCAGATTTCAAGGTATAACTTCTGCTTAGACCAGCTCAGATCTGTCTTGGGAAGTGTGTGTGTATGTTTGTGTGTGAAATGCACTCAGGTGCTTCTTCAGACCACTGAAATGTGGGGTGGGGGAGTAGATGGAGAAGTACCTTTTGATGTCCAGTGGTATGCACATTTAGGATGCATTTAAGTATTTGCTCAATTAAAAATTCCACTGGTTGCAGCAAACACTGTGGTGAAACCCCCTGCTATTTTATGCTGGCCTTTTTATTCTAAACCTCTGAGTGAACTTTATTAATGGGGTCAGGGGAAAAGCTTTTCTTCACTTTAAGCCAACATTTTTGTCCAAGCTAAGACTAAGGAAGCCTGCTTTTCTTTGGATTTATCTCAGCTACGAGAATGTTGATGCCAGTTCATAGTGCAGTGTTTCTTAAGTGTGCCCACCTGGCCCAGTGTTTTCACAAACAAGGAAGATAACTCCTGAGACCTCTGCCTCTGTCAGGCTTGCATGCAGCTTGCCAACTGGCTTGGCTACAGCATGATTGCATAAGCCTCCTTCTGTAGGAAAGCAGGCTAAGAAGTTAGGATTGTTTTTCTTGGAAACTGGACCTGCTCCTGGCCATGTCCAAAATATACCAGTTGCAACTCTTCACCCAGGGAAATCTAGGAATGGAGATCCTTTACCAAAAAGTTGCAACCCCACGATCTCTTTTAGGAATTACAAGGAATGAGGTTACCAAGGAATCCCTTTATTAGCATTGAGCTTTATTTACAGGTTTGCTATCCTTGCACTGCCTGCTGGTCAGGAGAGCATGTTGCAGTCTAAACTTGGATGTGGCAAAGTAGTCTTGATTCCCATCACTTTTTCTCCCAAACCAGTGGTTGTTTTGAAACATAATATTATGAAGCAAACAGATGTCACCTCACTGACTTCTCTTTCTTTATACATGTTGAACTGTGCACTTCTGAAGTAGTCCTGTGCCAGATCTTTCCTATTCTCATGCCATCTGTTGAATTGGACAGCAGTTCTCCCTTTAGCTCAATATGGCTCCTGTGTTGCATTGTGGATGTGGAGAGTGCTATCCTAGAAAGCCAGATTCCACTATGAGTGCATCATTATAGAAAACTGTTGATCAGTATGAGGCATCCTGTCTACAAACAGTCTCTTAATATCTTCAGTGATGAAACAACCAAAATAACCTGACTTTATAAGATTTGGTTGGATGTATTTGACATTCCCTTTTCTTATATGCTTTATTTCCCTGGATACCATCTCGTCAGGAGGTACCTGGTGTAGAGAGACAGACAGACACTATGTTTTTCGTACACGTATGTTCATCTGAAAATGGTGGTGTTTATGGTTTCTAGCAGCTTTTGGACTTCAGATGTACATAGGAGCACTGAATCAGTGCCCAGGTATCCTGAAACTCTTTAATGAAGAGATATTCACACTAATGTGCATCCATTGGCTGAAAACTTCCTAGGGTCCTTCATAAGTCGTAGATGGATCAGTTCATGCAGAGCAGATGGACATGGCTCTCAGGACTCAAGGCATTGCAAGTTCTTCCCCTGCTTTAGAGTACTGCCCTTGTGAAGAGTTCTGTCTTTCCTGGTCTCTGTAACAGAAAAGACCAGAAATTTCTGTTTAATGGTGAGGAGTCACTCACAAAAGTATGAGATTTTGTGCACTGGGTGAGTCACTTTCTGTTAGAAGGTGGCAGCAGCTTTGTGGCTGCTGCTTGGGTTTTTACAGGCAAGCAACCTGTAAGTGGCATTGACCAGAGACTCAGGTGTAGATTGAGCAAAAATATAGTCAGGATGAGTTAAGGATGGGTTCTTCAAAGCCCAACACTAATGCTCATTTACAAATCAAGAGAGCTTTTAATGAAACCTGCTAATTGCATCCCAATTAGTTAACCCATGGGGAATGCAGATTACCACTCCTGAATGGCTGCAGCAAAAACTGTCTGTCATGAAGATCAGTTGTTTTAAAGTGGATGATCTTTTTAGCAGAGTAGGACACCTTCTCCAGTATCATGGATAGCACAGCATGTAGCTACTGCTGTAAATTAGTGTGAGGGACCTTCTTCCTGAATCCTTTCAGAAACTTTTGGTAAGTCATTATATCCCTGGGTATCAAATGATAACTTTGGAGAGAGTAAAATGGTAGAGGAAAATGTGTAGTTCTCTGACATATGATATGAAGTAAAATTACAGGTTATATCAAGCTTGTAGATTGCCAAACTAGATCTGGAATAATCTAGGCGCATGGCAGGAAAGTCTACCTCATTCTCACTGAGGGAGGTGAAATGTGTCTCTTTTGGAACTCTTTGCAGCTTTCAAGACTGCTGTCTTTGAGATTATGCTGTTTCAGGTATGATGGGATAAGGCATATTTGCTAGCATAGTTTGACCTCTTCTTGGAGAAAGGATCAGCAGTGAGAAATTCTCCCTTTACCACATGATGATGGAACAGACTGTTTATTCTTCCCTTAAGTAATTGGGGAGAGGGTGAGTGGGGTTGCAAGTCTTAATTATACTGTGCAGTGTATTTCTGTAAAGAGCTTTGGGACGATGGTGATAGTCACGGTCCTTGGATGCAGAGGTGATGAGTGCCATAGACAAACTTGCTGGGAACGCCACAACCATCTCTGCATTCTCTTCTTGTGGGCAGATGCTGTAGAATATTTGAGAAAGAAACACGGTGCCCTATTTCTGTTGTATTCTTTTGCTGGACTCCAGGGGAAGGCTGCAAGAGGTTTTCCCATTATCTTACCCTCCTGCTGTTGAGCTGTCATCCTTAGGCCAACAGCAACAAGTTGAGCAGCTATGTTTATCTTAGTGCTCAACAATTGCATTAATGGTTGCAATATTAACCATTGGGCAGTTTTGTTGCTCTAGCTGTAATACTCAAACAATGCATTTCTTAGTGAGTCTGCTTTAGCTTTTTTGGAGGCCAAACCCAAGGACCGTGGGGATGTTCCAAAAAAGACAGTTTTGCACAGACAGGGCATGATGAATGGGGTAATTGTAAACATATGTTTGGTTAAACCACTAGCAAACCAACCTCTCATTCTTCCCAGCCTCCATCAATGCCAGCTTCTACTAGCTCACAACAGGACAAAAATAGGAAATGACTTTCCTGGCAGACAAACCATAGAGGAAATACCATACCATCCTGTTGGAATAAACCTATAGCCCAGTGGGAAGGAGCTCTCCTGCTGAGCAGGAGTGGGGATTTCTACATTTGTTCACACAGTAAACATCAGAGCGTGGTCCTTGCACTCCCTTCACACTCTTGCTGCAGAATCTTGTGTCAGCAGAGAAATCTGAGAAACTGAGCATCCGCATTCAAGCTGAGCCTGTGGTTGCTGAAGGCAGCTAAGAAAGGGTGGATAATACTCCATGAGACCAGTATCATTCTTCCATTATGCATCCCTGGTGAGAAAATCAATAAGCAGGGAGAATCTGCAAGTCTGTATACTCTTTTCATGGTGGAGATTAGCACTTGATGAACACTCCTTTCAGTGCCCAGCATCTAAATTCTGCCTTTTTGATGACTTGATCGAGTGGCTGCAGCTCTGTCCAAACGTATGTTGTTAGTTTGTAGCATAGACTAAGTTTTCAGAAGTTAGTTTTTTACTTTACTTAACTTTATTTCTAGGTCATCTTCAGGTGTTAATTTAAATTTTGAAACTGTGAGGAAGGAAATCCATAAAATGTCAGTCGGATCTCTTTCACTGCTGATGTTGCTGTTAGTGAATGATCTGTGGTTCTGTGATTCTGATTTGACACTTAAATGTATTTTTGGTCAGGGAGTTGCAACTGGGCTGTGTGTGCATGCTTCATGAATTTGTAGATGTCAAAACTAACTGGCAGCAAGGATTTGAATTCTTTACTAGAGAAAAAACTGCTAGAAAAATTTTCCCAGATACTGATTGTAATGGAGGATGGTAGGACAAGGAAGTTGTATATTAGAAAGGATTAGAGCAGAAGTTTTCAAGGCTGCACTAAAAATGGGGAGGTGATTTTATTTTTTTCCTTCCTGCTTTCTTCTTTCCTTCTTTTCTGCGATGTTCATCTCTGCCAAACTACTAGGTACGGATTCAGATAGGAGAATGTTCTCTCTCCTTAAATGGGAATTGAGAGAGGGGGTGAGAAGGACTGGGGGAAGGTAAAATCTGTAGGTTGGTCTTGCTTAGTGTACTGTTAAAGCTCTGAGCATCCTTGGAAAGGAATGAGGAGCTTTTATTATATCAAAGCACAAGTGTGGAATTAAACTTCAAGGAGTTGGAAAAGCTAAAAATTCAGAAGGCTTTGGCACAAGACAAAAATATCACAAGCTTTCTTAAAAGGCCTGCTTCCCCTTCTGGCTCAAATGTATTAAAGTCCATTTAGGAGAATGTTAAGGGAGAAATATGTATTGCAAGGCCATCGATTCTTTCTGAATTAATGTCTTGTGGGGGATCATTCTTCATTCTAATAGCTGCTCGTGCTGACATCACCCGAGATGTCAGGGGATTATGTCAGAATTCAAGCCTTGATATTGTGCAGAACAATGGCTCAAGTGCTGGCAGATGTTTTCTTGGTGGGTCAGGTTGCTTTTGTTTATCCTGTCCATCTCTAACTGTGGTGTTCCAGTTACTGTACATGGTCACAGCAAGAGATGTAGTAAACAATTTCCAAGAGAAGCATATCTGTGCAGCATGATTGTGAGGACAAAGTACTTCTTGCCTCTGCATCTTATGCTAGAGGCAGATTTGCTATCATCTAGGTGCAGAATGCATGCATTTTTAACACTTTATGAAAAAGATCACCAGCTGTAACATTGTCATCTTTTGTTTTCTTCTGTTATTTGTTGTATTATTTTGTTTGTCATTCCAGGAATTCTAAAGTCCAAAAAGTTGAGGCCAAAAGTGGGTGGGTTTTGTGGTGAAGGCTTTTTTTCGTCTGGTCTGTTGGTTGGTTTGTTGTTTTTTGGTTTGCTTTTTTTCCCCTCCCTGGCTGTTGGGCACCTAGTTTTAGTTTTTAAATGATGATTATAATGAAGGTCCTTGTGGTTTAACCTGTCAGGCAGCTAAACGCCACACAGTTGTTCACTCGCTTTCCCCCACATCAGTGGGATGGGGGAGAGAATTGAAAAGAAGGCAGAACTCGTGGGTTGAGATAAAGACAGTGTAGTAGAACAGAAAAGGAAGGTAAAATAATAACAACTAAAAAAGAGTATACAAACAAGTGATGAACAGTGTAATTGCTCACCACCCGCTGATTGATGCCCACCCAGTCTCCAAGCAACAGGCCACTGCCTCCCAGCCAACTCTCCACAGTTTTTTTGTTCAGCATGATGCCATATAGTATGGAATATTCCTTTGGCCAGTTTGGGTCAGCTGTCCCAGCTGTATCCCTTCCCAGCCTGTTCACCCCAAGCCTCCTCACTGGTGGGGTGAGAAACTGAAGAGCTGTTAACTTGGTGTGAGCACTACACAACGACGACTACAACATCAGCATGTTATCAATGTTATTCTCATCCTAAATCCAAAACACAGCACTGTACCAGCTTCTAGAAAGAAAGTAATTCTACCCCAGCTGAAACCAAGACAGCCCTGTGAGGGGAAAGCAATCAAAATAGCCCTTTATGATGCTCTAGAAATGACTAGACTGGAATGTCACAGTCTAGATGTGATTTTCATGAACTGATTCTTTTGATATACTTTACTGGTAGGCTATTGTAATGTTACATATAGTCATCACTTTTAGCAGTTGAAAGGTTTTCAAAGAGACATTGGGTTTATTTTCCAAAAGGCTTCAGGAGAATTGAGCAGCGAGACTATGAGATGAGCTGTAGGAGTGGAGAGCAAATGCTGTTCGAGTTGCTGACATCTCTGATGTGTACTCAGACTTATTTCACATTCGGCGTGCTTTTTTTTGTTCTAGAGCTGATGCTAAAAAAGGTCAGGAAAAATCTCTGTGGAGCTCCTTGCTAACAGAGATGGATTACACTGTTAACACTATGGGAAGTCAGAGGAGTATTGCAAAGGCTGCTGCAGCTGCTGCAGTTTAGGTGTGTGGTAGCAGTTGTAACACCTGGTTGAGTTGTTGGATAACTTTCCTGCCCAGTGTTCTTTGAAAAACAGTATTGATACCAGCCTTCAGTAGAAGAATGGCACTGCAAGATGTCTTGCTAGTCTTAGCCTTAACTAATTTTGGTAACTGTGTAATTTGTCTTCGTTTACTTGCAAATGGTTCAACTCTTCTTCCCAGGAGCAGGAGAAGTTCTCACAGGTGTTTGGAAAATTGATTATTTTGAAAAAATCAGTGAAAGGGTCCTGTGCTATAACAGCCTGACTTTGTTTTGCTTGTATTCATCCCTGAGAACTTCTTGGGTGCTCATGTCCAACAGTCCAGCTCTTCCTTAGCAAGATTTATTCCCCAGGGGTCTCATTTAAGTTCATGTGAGCTAAGGTGGCATAGCTGTAGGTGGTGTGAAGTTGCCTTTCAGGTCAATTTGACAGTGCTCAACTTTGGTAGAGTTTCAGGGAGACAGCACACCTGCAGCTGTCAGAGAGGCAGGTCACTTTTACCTCTTTGAGTGTTGAAATACTAATCTTTTGTGTGTGTGAAAGCTGTACAATTTGAAGAGGTGAAGAAACTTTTCCCCTGGAAGAGAGGCACTTCTTCATTTCCCAAGGGATGTGGACCATGTGGAGAGCTCACTGCTACCAAAAGATGATGATGTTTTTGTGGGAGTGTTTGGGTGTCGTACCTTGGACCAGCTTGGTGGTTTGCTACGTGTGTGCATGGCTGGCTCTAACTGGGTAGGAAAGCTATCCTGTGTACTTGTTTTTTCTGGGGTTGGTTTTCTTCTGGGTTAAAGGATAGGATCAGTTCTTGGGAGCATGTGGTGGGGCAGCTGAGGTGAGGTGCTCTTCCAGGGAAAGGAAGTGAAATGAGAAAGAGAAGAATAGGTCCCATCTCTTTCCAGCGGCAGCAAACTGCTGAGCCAACTTGGCAACCCAGCAATTTTTTTTTTTTCTTTGTGAATTTCAACAAATCTTATGGAGCTAGACAAGCAAGCAAGCTAAAGACTAGACCTGGCTTTGTAGAGGGTCTCCAGAGCCTGCCTGTATTTGCAAGCTTTACCTGTTGAAGGGAGTTTTCTGCAATGTATGGGGGTTAACCTTGTGTTTGAGCTCTTTACTGCCCTGGAATGTGGATGAAAGTGATGTTGTCCTTGATTTTACTTCTTTTTTTAATAAAATGGACCTGTGTTGCTGGGTTGTTTTCTTAAAATGAATATGAAATATGTCAGTGCTAGGTGGGGTTTTTATTGAGCAACTCAGCCATAACAAAAATGTTACTATTGCTCTTGTACATTTAAAGAAGATAAAAATAGCACCTTCACAGTTTCAGAAGATTATGTAAGGTATGTGTAGCTGTATCTTATTATATGATCGTCATAAAACAGAGCAACTGAGGAAGTAACTGGTAATAAATCCATCATTATTCATATTACGAGAAATAGCAGGCATAATAGCTGTTCAAACACCAGAGATTTGGTTGACTTGCTCTGAAATGTAGTGGTAAAACATACTTGTTTCAGACCAGTTACCAGCTGAAATGTTTTTTTTCCTGAAATGTCTCATCTGTTCCCAGTCTCAGAATCCTAGAACTGCCTGTGAGCTGGTTCAGCCTTTCTGCTCTGATCAAGAAGGGTTTCTGTAGCCAAAGTCAAATAAAAGCATTTGAGGTGAGTGCTCTGGTGTCTGCTAGGAAATGGTCCTGATGGCTGTGGGGCAGATCTTGCCCGTGCACTCCTGTGACTCTTGAGGGGCTGCCTTAGAGCTGCAATTTCTCAGCCATGCTAAAGCTGGCCTCCTTTAGCCTGAAAAAAACCCAAACAACCAACAACCCTGCAGACTGAAAACCAAAATAAGTTCTTCAGTAATTTCAAGTATTATTCTTGTCTGTGGTAGACGTGGAATGATTTTGGGGGTGAGGTGACATGTCATGGATTTTCTTCATTTTACCAAACAGAGCTTGGGAAGGCCTGGAGTTCAGGTTCTTGGGTTCAGGATTGCACAGCAGTAACTGGAGTTTCTCTTCAGAAACATTTCTAAACAGTTTTTTCCATAATTTTAGCACAAAAATGATTGAGTTTTGACTAGCTTAGTCTTTCTGGCTGGATACCAATTCCATTATATGTGGACTCATCGATGGATGGAGGATGAGATCTTTTCTCAGCCTTTTTTACAGGGACTTGCCTCATCTAGAAACAGTTTCTGTCTCTTGCAAGGTCATTTGGAGAGTGACGAAGTGTGTATTAAATGTTCTCCCCATACCCTGTGTTTTACTTTGAGCGTTCTCTATCAGCTGCTGAATGAAGTTCAGGTCTTACAACAAATGCTGCTCATAATGCTTCAGTTGCTTTGCGTGGCTGTGTTAGGTTTTGGGGCTGTTGAGGTGAAGGAAGTAATGAATGAGCAGTAATTTCATGGGCACGCTAATGTGGTTGCATACAAATAGCAAGTTTGTTCCTCTTCTCAGGATATCTGGCCAGCTTGTATGCTTGCCTTCAGCCATGTCACATCTGTACTGACTTTGGCAGTGGTTCAGAGAAGACTCATCCAGCCAGAGAAGCATTCATGGGACGAGTACTTTTTAAAATTAATTGTTTTATTTATTTTTTTTAAAGTGTGTGGGGACTGAAGCTTTCTTCCTGTGTGCAACTGCGGCTTGTCTAAAGTCAATGTTTGACTACAGATCAAGCGGTGTGGTCAGAGTGAATTTTTGCCTAAACCTATGTTAGAGCCATAAATTGTTGCATTGTGTGGGCAGTGATGCTTTCATCCAGTACCTGGTCTTAGTCACCTCTTCCTGCCAATATCCTCTAATTCTGCAGTTGTAACTCTTTGAAACCAAGCAAGGAAGTGTGTGCTTTGTGTGAGGAGCTCAAGAACTCTTTAAATCCTGACTTACCATCTTGAAAGCCTGGAGGTTTCCCAGGTGGAACAGATAGATATATATATATATATATGTGTGTATATATATATATATATATATGTGTGTGTATATATATATATATATATACACACACAGCCCTTTTATGGTGTCTGAGAGAGGTGTATCTCTGCAGTTCAATGCATGCTACATCCAACACTTCTTTGGAATCCCTTAGGATGAAGCCTTTCAGCAATGTGGTGTATGCAGGGCTGGTTTTGTGTTGAAGTTCTGAATGGGGCTGGGGTGCTGCTGGGCTTGGTGGTAGTGTGGAAGCTCTGCAGGGCTCTGGCTGTGCGTGGAGCTGAGAGGCTTGGAGGAGGGAGCTTCAGGTTAAGTCTTTGTAAAGTCTTCTGGGATCCTTTTAAAAGTAGTGCTGTAACGGGGTAACTCAGGATACCTGACACCTTTGCCATGTCAAATGAGGTCCCTAGAAAACCAAGGGACTGAAAGGTTTTATTAAAACTGATTTTCACCCGAGATGCTGTCTCTGAAATCCATTAGCAGTTTAAAATTAACCAAATACTCTAGGAAGCTTAAATGAATTTTAATGACTTTCTGCCACTTTTATTAGAAGAGTCTCTTTACAACCTTGTTGCTTTAAGTGCAGCCTGGATTGCAAACGTTTTATTTTATCAATGGAGATGATTTTGTAGCATGGCAGTAATCTTCCTAAAGATTTGCCTGGTCAATGAAGAAATAACAGGATTTGTATAAACTAAAGCAGAGCAATCTGAAGTAGCTGTATCCTAAAACTGACCTATCCTATAAAGCTTTGAATTATCATATCATCTTCCACTAAGAAGCACTGCAAAATCTCCTGCCCTTTTGCATCCTGTAAGAAAGAATCGAGCCATCCCATTATTAGGGAGGAAAAACTAAATACAGACTAAAGATCTAAAATTTATCTAAGAAGGTAAATGAAGGCCAACTAAAAATGGTTGGATTTTTTTTTATTGTGATACATATTGGAAAAGAAATATTAGAAACCATTTCAGTCTGTTTTTTAGCATTTGATTAGCAGTTTCTAAGTGACCTCTCTGCTCATATGTGTGTTTTATAGCATTGGGAAGGGAGAGGGAAAGCTGCTTTAAAGGAGAGAGTTTAGGAGCTGTGCTGAGAACCTGGAAGAGAAGGCACAAAGAAGGGCAATATTGATACAACTCAACTTTTTCATCCACTTGATCTTCTGGAGTTTTTTCCCTTCTCGTAGTGCATCCACTTCTCAGCAGTGTGAGAGGAGAAGGAATCAAATTGACTTCCACAGTCATGTGTGTCTTTCTAGTGTGATATGGACAAAAGGCAAAGTAGGCTGCTCCCCCACCCTCCTCTGGTGAAGATGATGTGATGGGTGGGGGAATGTCTTAACTCACAGCATGGCTAAATCATGGCTCTGAAAATGATTACTGATATGATTATCTTTTTGGAGTACTGCTAACACTTTCTTGGAGCTGCTGTGAGGCATCTGTATGAGAAAAGCCTGCAGTTCTTGGTGGATGTGTTTTGCCTGTGTGATGGTTGTATCACTCTGTGTTTGCTCCCACGTCCCAGCTCGTGGAAGTTAAATTCTCTCTGAGATGATGGCTTCTCCAAAGGTGGAGGAAGTGTTAGGAGAAAAATGGGGAGAGAAGGAGTATTTATACCACAGTGCATAGTAAACATCGCATGTGTGATACAGGTAGCTAAGTCATGTCCTAAAACTTGGCCTGGCTTCCATCCTGGTCTAAACCACAAGTGTTACTTTTGAGTGGATGTTTATGTGCCGTGTCCTGTGGCCTGGTGGCTGTTTGGACAGCCAGGGATTCCAGGGATAACCACATGGTGAGGCACCTGAGCAAATATGCTTCTGCTGAATGCAAACAGTGGCACAGTTGAACTCCATGAAATGGCAATGTGTGCTTACCTTTCTTGACTTCAAGTGTCTGCACCTATTGATTTTATCTTTTAAAACCATTTTATTTTTCTTTCTTCTGTTTTCCAGCCCTGTCACTCTTTGGGAGTGACTAGTGCTTTGCCTTTGTGGACTGTCAGCCTCATGCTCCAAGATCCCGCTATCTGCAGTTGTAAATATGCAAAGTGGAGAGCAGAGGGTCATTCCTGATGGAGAGGGATGGGCACTGCCACTAATCCTGTAAATCCACAGTGGGTCCCTCCCATGCACAGAAACCTGATCTTAACTCCTACACCTTCCTTTGCTGTGATATTTACATATAATTCCTACTTCTTAAGACAAGAGGGGCTTGGATCTAGTCAGATTTGAGGAAATCTGCATGAGCTAGCCTTATGAATATTTATCTCTGCATCAGCGTCTTACTCAGGGATACTCAAGAAAAGATGACAAATGACTGTCTTTTTGACATGCACAATATATAGCAAATGCAATTTCAAAGCCTCCCTTAAGCCTCTGTGGCATGCTTAAATATCTTCCAGTTGCATGGTTAAAAGGTTGAAATAAGTCTTGTACCCAGGAGTGCTGGATTTGGGAGATTTGTGAAATGCCTATCCCCAGCTACTTCCATTGATGCAAATGGTGGAGGTCAAAGTGGTGTGTGGGGAGGGGGGCTGGAGAGAGAAAATTGGCTGAATAAGATGATAGTGCTTGCAGTTATGTCTAATCAGAGTTCATTTCCTGTAGATATTCCCAGAGGCTTTGCATAGTGAGAACAAATGCAAATGCAGTTTGGAATACACTGGTGCTCACAGTCCATGAGCTAAAAAAAAATTGAAGGGATTGAGGTTTTGTTGGTTACCCCTGCCCCCCCAAACTTCCAGAGATACTTGCTACTGAGTCAGTGTTGGGGCCAAGCTGCAGAATGATAGGATTGCACCTTGCAGTACTGACTCCAGTTAGTTGTGCTGGGGTAGCCATGTATAGATTATCTTCCACCTTCTTCTGCATGAAGAAATTTCTCTATTCCATGTATCCTTCAAAAACCTGACAGGCGGTGGAACCATAAGATTTTGATCTACAGCTTGTAGATTGAGGCTAAGTATTAAAAAATACACATAGATGTTACAGTCAAAGTGGTGTTTCTGCTATTTGTCCTCCAGAATGAGACTGAAGAGCAAAGTTCGTAGGGCTGAGGGTATGGCCCACGTGCCTCTCTGTTGTCAGGTTCTGGTTTGTTTGTAGTGTTAGGACGTGACTCGATCCGTGTATCA
>QWTY01091601.1:6259-36700 GCA_008033365.1 Pseudorectes ferrugineus | reverse complement strand
GAACATCTCGTTCCATCCCTCTGCCATGCACAGGGACACCTTCCACTATCCCGGGTCACTCCAAACCCCATCCAACCTGGCCTTGAACACTTCCAGGGATGGGGCAGCCACAGCTTCTGTGGGCAACCTGTGCCAGGGCCTCCCCACCCTCACAGGGAAGACTTTTTTCCTAATATCTAATCTAATCTTGCTCTCTTTCAGTGTGAACCCAAGGAGTTGCACTCCGATGATCCAGCTGGGGGTACGATCGCGATCCACCCCCGATCACGGCTGGGGCCCCGGTGCCTTTAGGACCCGCGGGAGCCTCGGGAGGCGGGGGCGGACTCGAACTCGCAGCGCTGCCGCCACTCCCCCTGTCCGCCAGGGGGCGCGGCGCTGCCCTCTCGCAAGATGGCGGCGGCGGCTTCACCTCACCGAGCGCTTCCCCCCTCCCTCCCTCCCTCCTTCCCGCGGGCAGGGGCCGGACGGGCCGCGCCGCCATATTGGCTGTTGTCCTGGCTGCGGCGGGCTCGCCATGACTCGCCGGCGGAACAAGGCGGCAACGGCGGCAACGGCGGCGGCAGCGGCGGCAGGTGGCTCCGGGCCTCGCCGTGACAGGGTGGCGGGTCCCGACGTCGGGCCTCCCCCGCCGCCACCACCACCGGAACCGCCCGCCCCGCCTGAGGTGGCGGCGGCGGCGGGCAGCGGCGGGGAGTCGGGCAGAGGCAGCGCGCAGGTACCGGGGCAGCGCTGCGGCGGGCACGGGGCTGGCTCCGAGCGGGGGGTTCAGCCTGGGCGGGGATGGGGCCCTGCCCCTTGCACCCCATCCCCCCCCGGGCCCTGCCCCATCCCCGCCCCGACCCCCGACTCGGAGCATCCCTGCGGATGGGGCTCGGAGCGTTCCCACTGCGCCCCGCGGGAGGGCCGGGCCCTGGCACAGCCCTGCCACCGAGCGATGGCAGGTGGCTCCAGCATCCTCATTCAGCGCGCCTCTGGCTGCCTGACATCCCTGCTGGACACACCTGGCTGCCGCCACCTGCTCCGGGTTGTGGGCAGGGAGCCGAGGGTGGGCGCCGGGTGTGGATGTGCTGGGCGGACTGGGGACAGCCGTGGTGTCACCAGCCGTGGTGTCACCCGCCGTGCTGTCTGTGTCAGCTGGGACACGGGGTGGCCTGGCCGCCCCCCTCTCGCCGTGGGTGGGCAGAGGGGCTGTGCCCCCACTCTGCTCTCCTTGGCCTCTGACCTTTGCTTCACCTTGAGCCTGCAGACGCCATCTGTTTGGCAGCAGCGGTTCAATGCACGGCTCATTGTGGCAGGGCCCCGCTGCGCCGGCAGACAATGGGGGCCCCCTCGCCCGCGCCACGCCGGGCTCGTCACGGCTGTCAGGGCTCCAACGAGCCCGAGGGATGCAGCCCAGCTCCTGCAGGGAAGCCCCATCCTGGCTGTGCCAGTGCGGGGAGAGCGTGAAGCAGCACAGGGGGCTGCACCCCACCCTGGCGCATCAGCGCCGCTGGCTGTGCAGAACAAAGAGGCGGGAGAGAGGGCTTGGGGCTCTTGGGTGACACAGTGGGGGCATCTGTGATGGGCGAGGAGGGAGAGCTGAGGCTGCCAGACCCACCCTTCATATCGCTGTGTTGGATTTCTGTGAGTCTTGCTTTGCCATGCAAGTTCTCTCAGTCTCACTGTACCAGAGGTGATGGTGGGAGTTGCTGGTGGCTTCCCAGCGTTGCTTGGTGGCAGGGCTGGCTCTTTGGCATGCTGTGATCTTCCCAGAAGTCCAAAACGCTCCCAGCTGGCACATGGCAGGTTGGCAGCAGCTGGGCAGCCTGAGGCTGCTCTGCTCCAGTGGGAGAAGGTGCAATGCCACATGTAGCCTACAAGAATTTCCCTGGTTTGGTGTCAGCATCCTGAGGTCTCCTTCGCTGTCTCATCTGCCCCACATCTGCACCAGTTCACACCTGAGTGACTCACAGTCTGTATGTCCTTCTTCAGGTGCTGCCCACTGCCAACCAGTCCGTGCAGACGTGCTGCCTGCTCTGTCACCGGGAGCGCAAGGACTGGGGAGGGCCGTCCCACAATGGGCTGGTTTCCCCGGGCGAGAGGCTGCCACCGGACTTCGTGCCAACGCTCGTGCAGAACCTCTTGGGAGAAATGCCACTGTGGATCTGCCAGAGCTGCCGGAAGAGCGTGGAGGAGGAAGAGCGACGGGCGGTGCAGGAGCAGGCCCTGGCGGTACGCGGTTTGAAAGCCAGGGCTGGTAGCTGTGGGAACGTGGCACTGACCAACCTGTGGCACTGACTGGGTGTGTGGGTTTCATCCTCACCCTGAGTGTCCCAGACATCCCAGCCTTCACTTCCCTGCTCAGGGCTGTCTCTGGCTCAGCAGGGACAGGCCCTGTTGGGGCAGTGCGTGGTGCTGTGGAGGCTCATCCAGCAGCCTGCCGTGGCTTGGAGCTGCCGGGCTGGCCAGGCTGGCAGTGCCACTGCTTTCCTGCCAGCCCCGCTCCGCTGTGTGTTGTGCCGCGTCCCCCGGCCCCAGGGCTGCTCCCTTCGTGACGCAGAGAGAGGCAGCGGCTGCCAGGGCAAGTGCCTGCCTGTGCGTGGAGCTGGCTCCTGCCTGGCTTTATTTAACCCTGCCCTGGTGTGAGTGGGACCAGCACAGGCATGTGGCCCGTGGCATGACCCAGCCTCTGTGAGCCAGGCTGTGTTGGTGTTGGATGGAGGGAGTGTTTGTCACTACCAAGACAGTGACAGAAGTGGTTCTCATGAGCTGAGCCCCTGCTGCAGTGGAGGGAGTCTTGGTGCTGACACCCTGGGGCCAAGGGTGTCCCCTCAGCCACATCACTCTGTGTTTCCTTTGATAGGTCTCGTTATCCCACACATCCTGCAAGTCGCAGTCTTGTGGGGGTGGCTCACACTCCTCTTCCTCCTCCTCCTCGTCTTCTTCCTCCTCGTGCCACGGGAACTCAGGGGACTGGGACCCCAGCTCGTTTTTGTCTGCTCACAAGCTCTCGGGCCTCTGGAACTCGCAGCACACCAACGGGACCACGCAGGGCAGCCCCCTTGGGACCCCCCCAGCTGCACTAGGTGAGTTGAAACCTGCTGTGGGGTTGAGCAGAGCTTTCTGCTCAGTTCTCGGCTTAGGTGGTTTCCTTGTAGGCAAGGGTGGGCAGGCTGAGCCTTTGAATCTCAGTACCAGCAGCATATTGGGCCCCTTTGAAAAAGGCAGGTGGTGCTGGGATTCAGCCCCAGCTCCGCTTTCCTTCCAGGTGACAAGCACCCCGGCCTCGCTCTGTCTCCGGAGTGTGCCAGCCAGGTGTCGGCCATGGCGCCGGGGCTGAAGGCCTGTCCGTACAGCCACACGGCCTCTGCCACCTCCAGCAACGCCACCCCGGGCTCGCCTCTGCCTACCTCACTCGACTTCTGCAAGACGCTGCCGAAGCAGTTCAAAAGCTTGTGCCGGAGGGCCACCCCACCAGGTGCGTGCACAGGGACAGCACCAGCCACAGCCTCCCGGCCTGCTGCTCCAGAGCCTTTCCCCTTGCCCTGCTCTCCATGGGGCAGGGCTGGATCCTGTGTGAGCAGGGGTGGTTTCTATCCCAAGCACTCTGACTTCTGGGAGGAGAAACAGCTTGTGCAAAGGTGGTGGGTGGCTCTGAGCATGGCCCTGGTCCATGCAGCACAGCTAGTGTCTAACTGTCTCTGCTCCTGCCTCTCTGCAGGTGAGGCCTTCCACTCCTCAGAGCATCATCAGCACTCCGACCTCACTGCTCCTCCCAACAGTCCCACCGGCCTCCCCTCCCAGCCACCGGCGCTGATCCCCTCCAAGCAGACACCTCCCCATCCGGGGCCCTTCGGCTCCCCACCGCACATCCCGCTGGGCACCTCCTCGCAGGCCGCGCTCTTCCCCGCTCCCAGCGCGCAGGCGGCGGCCCCAAAGCCGGTGTCCGAGTCCCCTCCGGCCGGCGCGGCCTCGCACAGCCCAGGGCCGTGCAAGAGCCCTCACTTGCCCCCTGCCAACGTGCCGCTGCTGAAGATGCCGCCGCCGCTGTCGGGCTGTGCTCATCCCTGCAACGGGCACTGCAGCACTTCGCTCATCCCTCCTCCTGCCTCCCACCAGCTGCCCAGCACCAACAGGTGAGTAGAGGAGCCCTGCCTGCTTCCAGCCTCTCCTTGCAGGGCCATGTGCCCTTTCTCCCATTCCTGCCCATGGATGCACTTTTTCCTGTGGAGGGACTGGCTGCCCTGGCATGGTGGTGCAGGAAGCTGCTGTCTTTGTGGGCAAGTTCCACTGCTGCTCTTTCTCTCACAATGTGTGTTCTCCCTGCGATTGTCTTTTGGTTCTGTGGTACAAAAGAGGCTGTGCTTGCTCCTCCTCCAGCTAAAAGACCCAAAGGAACAGCCTGGTCAACCTGCTGTTGGCCAACAGGACCTATGTCAGTGAGACCTGTCAGGCAGCTGTGGCACTGAGCAAAGGTCCTCGAGAAGATGAAGCCTGTGGACTTGTTCTGCTCACCTGCTCCCCTGTCCCTCTCTGGGCTGCCCATGCTCTGGAAGAGAGCACACTGGTTCCTCTCTGCTAATTAGCTCTCCCTGTGGAGAGCCAGTCGGGTCCTGAGCTGGATCTCGAGGAAGAACGCTGTGGGCTGTGCCCTGTCCTCCCTGTCTCCGAGCTGGGTAGCCTGTGCTCGTGTGAGCTGGGCCTGCCTGCACGTGGGGATGTCTGGCAGCTGCACACAGTGCCAGCGTTTCTCACCTGTGCTACCTGCCACCCCCAGTGAGTGCCACCCCCAGTGAGTACCACCCCCTGCCCTCCTCCCAGCCCAGGGCCTGGCCGGATGCTGCTCGCTGACGCTCTGCTGCACCAGCCTCATAGTGGCCAGAGGCCCTGAGGGCTGGGAGCGACAGATGTCTGCTGCCATGGGCTCCTCAGGCGTCTCCCACAGAGGTGGAGAATGCAGGGGAGGGGGTTTGTCCTGCAAATCCTTCTGCTTGGGCACAAGCTTCCCCAGGAGGGCTGTTCCTACATGCATAGCATGGGGCAATTTTTGAGATCCCTTGACGCCTGCTCACCTCTCGCCCTTCTCCCTGTCTCCTCAGGGACCCCTCTTGCAAAGGGCACAAATTCCCAAACGGTACCAGCTGCCACCCGCCGCAGCCCTGTGAGGCAGACGAGGGACTCGGGGAGGATGAGGACAGCAGCTCAGAGCGCAGTTCCTGCACCTCCTCCTCCACCAACCAGAAAGACGGGAAGTTCTGCGACTGCTGCTACTGTGAGTTCTTCGGCCACAACGCGGTGAGTGATGGGCTGGTCTGCAGCCACCCCCGGTCCTCGCACTGCGCGGGGAGACATCACTCGGTCCCCATGCCCAGAGTGCGGAGGTGGGCAGGTCTGGCCACGGCTTTTTCCTGCGGGCACGCACATCCCCCGCTTCCTTTCTACCCTGCTTCATCAGCCTGCTGGTCCCTTGCTCCCGACTCGCAGCTGCCTGCCCAGCCCCGGGGCTTGGAGCAGCCGGCCAAGCCCTGTGGCTTCACGGTGGAAGAGCTCAGTAGGGCTGTGCTGACTTGTCTTCCTGAGACTGTGGGGAAGGGAGTGGCTGGAAAGTCACAGGGGGCTGTTGGGGGAGCTGGGGCTGCCTGCCCCTCATGCTGGCTGGTGCCTGGCTGACAGCACTCACCTTCCTCAGCCCCCGGCCGCTCCCACAAGCCGCAACTACGCTGAGATCCGGGAGAAGTTGCGTTCTCGCCTCACCAAGAGGAAAGAGGAGCTGCCACAGAAACTAGGGCACAACAGCAGCTCAGGAGAGCCCGCTGTGGACCACCGCAATGTGGACGAGCTGCTGGACTATATCAACAGCACAGAGCCCAAGCCCTTGAACAGTGCCAAGGCGGCCAAGCGGGCACGGCACAAGCAGAAGAAGAAGGTGAGGCTGGGCAGGGGCCGGGGCTGTGGGAGGAGGGCAGGGCAGGGTTGTGCTGCTGGCAGGGCTTTTCCTTCTCTCCCTTGCATCTGTTTGGGTTCTTGAATTCTTGTGTTCCTCTCACCCAAGGTAGCAGTGGTACTTGGCCCCATGTAGGACTCCCCTTGTCTGTGTTCCAGCAGAGGGTGGCCCAGTCCTCCTGGGTGCTTTAGGCTGCACTGTCCTGTCTACTTCATGCCATATCTCTAACACCATGCATCTCTGGTAGGGAGAGGTGGTGCCATGATGGCTCTTTCTGGTGCCTGGTGCCCAGAGCAGTGTCAGGTGTGCAGTGTCCAGCTGTTGCAGTGCCCATGGGGGACACGTGACAGTTTAGGGGCTGTGGAAGACGTGGGGTGGCTGTGCTGAGCAGCTGCCCTTGGGTTTGCTGTCAGGCAGAGCTGGAGCAAAGCTCCGTGTCCTGCACCCGTGGTCCTGTGGCCCAGCCCAGGTGATCCTCATGGCACCTCTGTTGCAGGAGAAGGAGAAAGCCCAGCTGGAGGCAGAGGCCCAGAAGCGGGCAGAGCGTGCCCCTGCAGCCAGCCAGGCCAGGGAGCCGGCCGAGGAGAAGCTGCTGGAGTGGCCGGAGTTGGAGCTGGAGCGGGTGAACAGCTTCCTCAGCAGCCGGCTGCAGGAGATCAAGAACACCATCAAGGACTCCATCCGGGCCAGTTTCAGTGTCTACGACCTCAACCTGGATGTCAATGACTTCCCCAAGAAGGCAGCTGTCCTGGAGCAGAAGAACCTGCTCTCCAACCTCAACGGGTCTTCTGACCTGCAGGACATAGACCTGGCGCTGGCCCCGCTCAGCCTGGGCCCTGCCAAGAGCCACACGCTGCTGCGGGGCGAACTGGGCCCTCGATGGGGCGAGGGGCCCGGGGAGCCCCCGCCAGCCCCGCCAGCTGAGAACGGCGTGGTGAAACGCCTCAGCGCCGTGCCCAGCCTGTCCCGCATGATCTGGGTGCAGTCCAAGGCTGCGGACTCTGCTGCGGACGGCAGTGGGCTGAGCCCGGAGCCCAAGGAGGGACCGCAGCCCAAGGGGCCAGAGCTGCCAGAGTCGCTGCCCGCGGGGAGCCGGCAGCGGAAGAACAAGCGGCAGAACGGGCAGGCAAAGAAAGGGGAGGGCAGCACGGCCGTGCCCGGCGGCCAGGCCCGGCTGGAGAGCCCTGGTGTGAAGGGGCAGGTGCTGGGAACCAAGCACCCTTCCAAGGCCAGTGCCCCGGAGCCACAGCGGGCGAGTGGCTGTGCTGAGCCTGGGGAGAGCGGCAAGGGGCAGCCTTGGGGCTGCAGCAGCACTGCCAGGGCGGAGAAGGAGAGACCCAGTGAGTGGAAAGGCCGGAGGGGAGAGGTCAAAGCGGAGCTGCCAGAGCTGGCGCAGCAGCAGCCACCTGCCCTGGGCACCCACCTTGCCCTGGGGGGCTCCCCACAGCCCAAGGGCAAGAGCAGGAAGAGCCGAAACAAGGTGGAGAAATCCAATACCTCGATCGGTGAGTGCTGGGAGCGTCGCTCTGCGCTGCCATCCTCGCGGTGGCACCTTGCCCAGCTGGCAGCCCCCTGCCTGCCCTGCAGCGCTGACCCTCTGCTCTGCTTCCCCAGATGATGTGTTCCTGCCCAAGGACCTGGACGGGGCAGAGATGGATGAGACTGACAGAGAAGTGGAGTATTTCAAGAGGTGACAGGGGGAACCCCGGGGGGCTGAACTCTGCCAGTGGGGCTGGAGGCATGAAGGGGCTGGGAGCTGACTGGGCCTGGGGTCACAGAGGGGCTGGGGGTCCCTAGGGGCTGGGGGCTGACCGGGGCTGTCCTCTCCCTGTCAGGTTCTGCCTGGACTCGGCCAAGCAGACGCGGCAGAAGGTGGCCGTGAACTGGACCAACTTCACCCTGAAGAAAACCACTTCCAGTGCAGCCCAGTGAGGTGCGGAGGGGCCACCCCCACCCACCCACGGCCGCTCGCCTCTCCTCACTGTGCCCCCCGCCTCACCTCGGTGGGGTCCCCTCCTTCGCGGGGGGCCCCGGTGCTCTCCTGCCCCGCGGGGACCCCCGGGGCTCCCTCCATCCTCCTGCCCCTCCCCGCGGGGTGATCCCGGCCGTCCCGTCCCCCTCTCCGCGGGCACGCGGCTCCCCGTGCCGCGGGGAAGGACCGTGCTGGACCCAATAAAGAACTTTTTAATTTTTTATTTTATTTAAACCCCGCTGTCTGCTGCTTTCTGCCGCGCCGGGGAGGTTGGGGAGCGGGAGAGCGGAGGGATGTAGAACGCGTTCTGCTCAAGTTTGGCCGCCGCGGGGACCCGTCGGGCCAAGTAGCAGCTCCCGCCCAGTGGTGCGTTTTGCGCGTTGCTAGGCGATGACGCTGTGCGTGGTGACGTCACTTCCTATATCTCTTCCGGGTTGGCGCCATGGAGGCCGTGGCGGAGCGGAAGGTGGGAGCGGGCCCGGCCCCCGGTACCGCCCGCCCTGCGCTCCCGGTGCCGCCCCAGGCTCCCCTCACCGCGTGTCTCCCCACAGAGGCAGCGCGAGGAGCCGGTGGACACGTCCGACCTGTCCGGAGAGGACGATGACGACTACGTTCCCTACGTGCCCGTCAAGCAGCGCAAGCAGCAGATGGTAATGGGGTAACGGGGCTGCCCGGGGAGGGCTCCGAGCGGCCCTCCGCCGCGAGGCCGCTCACTCCGCCTCGACCCGCGTCCTTCCAGCTGCAGAAGCTGCTGCAGATGCGGCGGAAGGTGGTGTCGGAGGAGGAGCAGCGGGACAGCGGGAGCGAGCAGCGCGGGGACGAGGATGACATCCCGCTGGGGCCCCAGTCCAACATCAGTCTGCTGGACCAGCACCAGCACCTCAAAGAGAAGGCGGAAGGTAAGGGAGGAGCTGGTGGGGGGACTGGGTGGCTTTCAGGGGACAAAAAACCCCCTCACTGTTTCTTGGCTCTCCCCCAGCTCGAAAGGAGTCAGCCAAGGAGAAGCAGCTGAAGGAGGAAGAGAAGATCCTGGAGAGCGTGGCAGAGGGCCGAGGTGAGTGGGAGGTCTGTGTCTCAGATCTGTCTCCAGAGCTCCCAGGGCAGCAGGAGAGCTGTTCCCTGCCTTGGGAATGCTCACACTCAGGGGTGGGACTGGAGATGGCAATGGGTCCCCTCAGTTGGCACTGCCTGGCTTAGCTGGGGCGTGTCTGTGACAGGGCTCTGGGCACAGCAGCAGTTGGTGTTCTGGTGCTGCTGCTTCTCCTCTTCTGTCTCTGGACATGATCTCCCAAACTGTTTGCCCAAGTAGCTCTCAGATTGATGTGGATGTGGAGAGTTTGCTCTGACTCATTATCTTTGTTCCTGCAGCTCTGATGTCAGTGAAGGAGATGGCCAAGGGCATCACCTATGATGACCCGATCAAAACCAGGTAAGTTACACAGCACAGCTCAAAGTTGTGCTTCTGAAAACAGCACTTCATCGTGGCTGAAGAGAACTAGAAGCCACAGAGTCTTGCAGGGGCAGTGTGGCACTGCAGCCTCTTGCCTGAGTGACTGTCTTTGTGTCATTATGTGTAAAATCAAAGGCTGTTGAGTCACCTTGGATGTTGTTTTATATACAGTAAGGCTTGATAAAGCACATTTGTGTTAAATTAGAAGGCCTGAGGGTGGATCTTCAGGTCTGGGAGGTCACTAAGCCAGAAGAAGAGACTGGAGGAATCTTTGGAGCCAGTGCTGCTCGAGGCAGCATTGTCAAGGTGGTGATTGATCAAAGATTGGACTCAGTGATCTCAGAGGTCTTTTCTGACTTCAGTGATTTTGAGGCAGTGTCAGGGAGACAACTGAGGTGTCCAAATGTTTTTGGCATTTTCCATCCACAGGCTGTTCTCAGCTGTTAGCTTAGCACTTTCCACTGAGATTTTGGGGAAGGGTTTAATGCATAGAACTGGTTCAGATCTTCTCCTAAGCTCACCCCACAGAGCCCCTTGGTGTTACCTGTTTTACCTGGGGGGATATTGGAGCCTAACAGGGAGTTCCCTTGAATTCCTCCATGGGAGCTGCTGATTCTGGAGCCCTGGCCTCATTCTGCAGCATGACCTGTTTCTGTTGCTTTCACAGCTGGAGAGCCCCTCGCTACATCCTGGGCATGTCGGAGGCACGGCACGACCGCGTGCGCAAGAAGTACCACATCCTGGTGGAGGGGGAGGGCATCCCTCCCCCCATCAAAAGCTTCAAGGAGATGAAGTTCCCAGCAGGTAGGCCAGGAGAGGAGCCTGGAAGGGATCCCACCTTCTTCCTGGCTGTTGGCCTGAGAGGAGTTTGTCACTGGTGGGAGAGCTGCTGTTGGGACCTGAGTGGGAGAAGAGAGGGAATAGTTCAGGTCATGAACATGCGTTGTCCTTTGTTCTGTGACAGCTATCCTGAGAGGCCTGAAGAAAAAAGGAATCCAGCAGCCAACACCCATACAGATCCAAGGCATCCCCACAATGTGAGTGCTCTGTCCCCATCCCAGAGTACAGAGCAGTTGCTCCCACAGCCCACTCAGTGGTGTGGACCGAGCGCTCTTCCCTGGTGACAGATGCACCCTGTCACCTTGCTCAGCCCTGGAGGTTTGAGCCGTTCCATGACGTTCCTCCTCCTCATCGGCCCCCTTTCCCTGGCAGCCTCTCAGGAAGGGATATGATTGGCATTGCATTCACTGGCTCTGGGAAGACCTTGGTGTTCACGCTCCCGGTGATCATGTTCTGCCTGGAGCAGGAGAAGAGGCTGCCATTCTCCAAGCGAGAGGGACCCTACGGACTCATCATCTGTCCCTCGGTGAGTGTCGGGAGGAGGCTGTGATTGACTTGCAGTGGCAGTCCTAAATTCTGCCTTCACAGAGGTGTAGGAATGAGCTGGTTTTGTCTCTGTAGCGGGAGCTGGCCCGGCAGACCCACGGCATCCTGGAGTACTACTGTCGTCTGCTGCAGGAGGATGGGCTGCCCCCGCTGCGCTGCGCCCTCTGCATCGGGGGCATGTCTGTCAAGGAGCAGATGGAGACCATCAAACAGTAAGACCTGGGGGAGTCCATGGGGCTTGAGCCACTCTGTTTTCTGGCAGGGGGCTAAGGAGTGGCACCCTGGCTTCAGGACAGCGTGGGGGTGAAAGTGATGTGCCAGGGAGGTGTCCTGCATGGGGCAGGAATCCCGAGGGCCTGACTGCAGCCTCCTCTCACCCCACAGTGGGGTACACATGATGGTGGCAACTCCTGGGCGCTTGATGGACCTGCTGCAGAAGAAGATGGTGAGCCTGGACATCTGCCGGTACCTGGCCTTGGATGAGGCTGACAGGATGATCGATATGGGCTTCGAGGGGGACATCCGTACCATCTTCTCCTACTTCAAGGTACCGAAATGCCACCATAGGAGCACCCTGAAGCTCAATCCTGCACATGCCAGGTTGGGTGAGTGGTAAAGGCTTCTTCCCTGTGCAGGGCCAGCGGCAAACCCTCCTCTTCAGTGCCACAATGCCCAAGAAGATCCAGAACTTTGCCAAGAGTGCCCTGGTGAAGCCCATCACCATTAACGTTGGGCGAGCGGGTGCTGCCAGCTTGGATGTTGTGCAGGTGAGGTGTTTGGGTGCTCCCTTGTGCCTGTGTGGGAGGCCAGAAACATTCATTAGGGCACTTAATACCTCCCTCTGCCAGGGAGCTGGGGTTCATGGCCCTCCTTCCCAGCTGACTAAGAGATACCAAACAGCTGCCTGACCCATCCCTCTGCTTGTTCCTAGGAGGTGGAGTATGTGAAAGAGGAGGCCAAGATGGTGTACCTGCTGGAGTGCCTGCAGAAGACCCCTCCACCCGTGAGTATGCTGGGGACAATGTCACACTTGGGCATGGGGGGAGCTGGCAGGGGGGTCCCCCTGTGCAGGGTGGGCACGTGGCTGAGCCGTGTTCCCTGTATGAGCAGGTCCTGGGACCAGCAGTGCTGTGTGTTCTGCTCAGCAAGAAGGAATAGCTTCCCCAGGGGGCTGTGCTGGTGCCAGCAGTGTCAGCCTGCAGAAGGGGCTCTGACACCATGTCTGTGCTGCCGCAGGTGCTGATCTTCGCAGAGAAGAAGGCAGATGTTGATGCGATCCACGAGTACCTGCTGCTCAAGGGCGTGGAAGCTGTGGCCATCCATGGAGGGAAAGGTGAGTGAGGGTCCCAGGGAGGCCTGGGCTGTGGTGTGACCCCAGGAATGTTTGTGGCCACGGAAGGTGCCAGCATAGAGCAGTTGTTGATGGTGTGAGGAAGGGCTGTGGCAGTGTCAGGAGTGAGCTCCACGTTATACATAGCAGGTGTAAACACAGTGCAGGTCCCTATGGGATGTAGAGGCCCCTCTGCTCCTTCACTGGGAGAAAGGCTGCCTGAGGAAGCGATGCTTGACTCTGAGGCCATAGTGGTTGCTGCAGTAGGTAGGGCTGGGAGCTCTGCCCTCGCCGATCTTCTCTGCTGGGCCTTTGCAGATCAGGAAGAACGGACAAAAGCTATTGAGGCCTTCCGGGATGGGAAGAAGGATGTCCTGGTTGCCACTGATGTTGCTTCCAAGGGCCTGGACTTCCCAGCCATCCAGCACGTCATCAACTACGACATGCCAGAGGAGATTGAGAACTACGGTAGGCACTGGGCCTTGTGGGAGGGGTCTAGAGGCCAGCAAGGCTCTGTGCTTGTCTATGGAGTGTCTTGGGGCAGGGATGATCTGTCACACTGCGCTCACCCGGGGCTGATCCTGTCCCTGTCTCCACAGTTCACCGCATCGGGCGTACAGGCCGTTCGGGCAACACCGGCATTGCCACCACCTTCATCAACAAGGCCTGTGGTGAGGAACAGCGCGGGGTTGGGGGCTGGAGGAAGCAGCTGGGCAGTGGCAAGGAGGTGTTCTGAGCAGGCTGGTGGAGGGGAGATGGTGGTGCTGGGCTTTGCCTGACCTGTGTCTCTGCCCCCAGATGAGTCGGTGCTGATGGACCTGAAGGCTCTGCTCCTGGAGGCGAAGCAGAAGGTGCCGCCTGTGCTCCAGGTGCTGCACTGTGAGGACGAGACCATGCTGGACATCAGAGGTGAGAGACCCCAGGATGACACAGGGACCCCCGTGGGGCTGCTGCGAAACCTGGGCTCCAGATGGGACCCCAGCTGGAGCATTGGCAGCATTGGGGAGACACTGGTGTAGGGTGGGGGCTGCTGTCCTGGCGTGGCACTGTGCTGTCTTGGCCCTGACCCCATCCCTCCCGTTGCAGGCGAGCGGGGCTGTGCCTTCTGCGGTGGCCTGGGCCATCGCATCACCAACTGCCCCAAGCTGGAGGCGATGCAGACCAAGCAAGTCAGCAACATCGGCCGCAAGGACTACCTGGCCCACAGCTCTATGGACTTCTAGCCTGGAGACTGTGCTGCCTCACACTCCCCCTGGACGGGCCTGGGTTCCCTTTCAGCCCAAGGGCCTGTCTTGCACTGCTTTGGCCCCTTTTCCAGACTCTTGGTCACCGGGACTGTTGCCAGCTCAGCCTGATGAAGCTCCTGCCCCGGAAGGAAATGTATGGAGCTGTGCTGCAACAGCCTGTTACATCAGCGGTGTGTTGGGCAAGCAGGTAGCGGTGCCTCAGGGCAAGAGAAAGCCCCAGGTGGGGCGACTGGTCTGGCTAGCTGCCTGCTGCCCCTGCCAGCCCCCTGCAGTGCTGAGGTCAGGGTCTTGTGTTGCTCCTGACAAATCCACACAGTTTCTATGGGTCCATCTCCCTCACCTGGATTTGTGCATCCTCAGTGGGTGGCTGTTCCCGTCTCCCCAGACATGCTGGGATGCAGCCAGGGTGAGGTGGAGCGTGCCGTGCTCTTGTCAGGTGCTCCCCGAGGTGCTTCCTGTGCTCTGCCCCCGCGTTCTGCCCCACTGCCCTGCTGCGAGGTGGGGAGGGCGGGCACATGGACACCTCCTGTGGCCCTGCCTCTGCCCCCCATCCCACACCCCAAAAAGGGGAAGTCTCTCTGAGAAGGAAGTCTGCCCCATGCCTTTCCTTCGGCTGCAGCAGTCACATTTTCTCCGCTGCGGGTAGCCCAAGTCCCTGATCCTTGCGCTGGCTGCCAGGGTGAACTGGGCCCATGGAGAGACCAGTGAAGGATGGGATCCTCTATGTGCAGCACTCCAAATTTGGAAAGGTAAAGGGTGGATTTGGGGCTGGTAGAGGGTTTGCCCTGATTTGTCATGATGCCGGGCCTAGGGCCGGGCCCTCGGCACCCCGGGAAGGGGGGCCTGGAGACAGACCCCTTGAGCTGCCCTGCGGGAGCCCTGGGCTCAGCAGACCCACAAGTGGGGCTCTCCCTGCGGCTGAGGGGACTCATCTGTGCGGGCACCCACTCTGGTTCGCCCCCGTGTGGGGTCCTTCTTGCTTGGTCACCGCGTGAGTCGCGATGGAAGAATAAACATGCGTTAACGTGGCGCAGCTCCAGCGTGTGTGTGTGGGAGCGGGGCCCTGGGGCAGCACGTGGGACGTGTCCCTGTGCCTTCCATCAGCCTGGCCCGGGGGTGCCAGCGCCATCTGTGCGACACCCTCATGGCTTGGGCTGCTCTGTGCCCTTGGAGGGGGTACTGAGTGCCACAGCCCTCGGGGCAGGGTATGGGTGACATGGTGGGAGTACCCAGGGTCGGGCCAGCTCCAGGGAGCTGTCGGGTGTTGGCAAAGAGGGCCCTGCTGGCACACTGATCATGCCATGGCAGGGTGGCTGTGTCCTGTGGGGGTCTCAGTGGATGTGTGGGGCTGCAATCGCACTCTGACCTCCCTGCCGAACAAGAACCAAGCCCTGAAAGCGCAGTGGGCAGCCCTGTGTGTGAGGAGCTGGTGCCCTGCCATGGAGGAGGCAGGTGGGCTGGGGGCGGTGGGTATTTTGGGTGCTTGGTTGCATCTGGTTCCTGCAGGGTGGAAGCTCTGCTGCACTTTTGAGGTACATGGTGGCACGCGCCCCCGCTATCCCATGACAGACTGGGAAGGTGCTGGTGCTGCAGAGGCTCCCCTGGGAGGAAGCGGGCTGCTCAGCAGATGTGAGGCTGCCAGCAGGAGCTTCAGCAGCTCAAAATGGCTTTAATTTGCATCAGGGTCTGTCCTGAGAACAGCTTGAGAGCTCAGCTGCAGGTCGGCAGGCTGGCACTTGCAGCAGGGAACAAAGAGCAGGACCTGGTGCTCAGGGAGCAGGGAGTGAGTGTGACTCACCCAGTGAGCCAAGCCAAGCCTGCTCAGGGCAAGACTCCCCTCAACCCAGCTTCAGGGCTGCCCTGCCCCACAGTTTGGGGGTCTGTGCTGTTCTCTGTGCCCTCTGACAGCATCTGGTGGGTGCAGGCCAGGACTCCCCTATGCCCCTAGTGCCCTGTATGGCTCTTCCCAAGCACTGCTGGCCCTGCGTGGAGGGCAGTGCTGCCAGATGCAGGAGGCAGCTCTTCGCTGACCTGTTTTTTCCCTGCCTTTGCCCTTCCCGTGCATTAGAGGTCCTGGAGGAAGATGCGAGCCCAGCTGTTCGCTGCCAGCCCCTCCGGTGTGGCCCGCATGGAGAAGTTTGATGTGCGGGATGATGGCACGATCCCGGAGAAGACGTCCCTGCAGCGGTGCGCCCGCCGGGTGATCCGCCTCTCTGACTGTGTCTCTGTGGGCCCGGCGGGCACAGAGAGCTGCCCCAAAGCCACCGCCGCCTTCTACCTCACCACCACGGAGAAGAGCTATGTGCTGGCAGCTGAGCAGCGGGATGAATGGATCACCCAGCTCTGCCAGCTGGCCTTCCAGGTACCAAGGGGTCTGGCAGAGCCAGGAGCCCTACTTGGGTGAGCTGGCAAGCTCCGGGGAGGGCAGGGGGTTTGTGCTCCCCCCCGTCCCAGGTCATACTCACATCCCTTTGTTTCAGGGTGCAAAAGAGACAGTGCCGAGTAGTGCCAGGACCCAGCCCAGCCCTGCTGTCCCCATGGAGGAGAACTCCCTCTACTCGTCGTGGCAGGACCGTACGTGCAGGGGTGGTGAATGGGGCTGGGGTGGGCTGCAGCTCAGTGCTGCAGTGCTGACGCCTGGCTTGTTTGGCTCCCACAGTGACCGAATTCTTGGTGCTGGTGGTCCAGACAGATGCGGCCACCCGCTGTGGCCTGCATGGGCACTACCTGCTCTCGGCCCTTCCCCAGAGCCTGACGCTGAAGGACCCCCAGTCCCGCCAGCCCCTGCTCACCTGGCCTTACCCCTTCCTTCGCAAGTTTGGCCAGGATCAGGTGAGTCCCCCACTCCCTTCTTGGGGCTGTTGCGAGCCCAGGGTGGTCGGGCCAGCTCCTCACCCTCCTCTCTGACCCTGCAGGCTGTCTTCTCCTTCGAGGCCGGCCGCCGCAGTGACTCCGGCGAGGGCACCTTCACCTTCAGCACCCCACGGGCCCCTGACCTCTGCCGGGCTGTGGCTGCTGCCATCGCCTGCCAGCAGCAGGGCAAGGACGCCCCGGACCCCAGACTTTTCTGTGTCTCAGACCCCCAGCTCTTTGCACAGGGCCTCGAGCCCCAGCCCTGGGGGCCTGGGAATGATGATACCCAGCCCAGCCCAGCCCTGGGGGCAACACAGCCTGCCTCCCACCCCCCTGCTAACCTCCTCCGCTTCACCCCACCAGAGCCAGAGGGTTCGTGCCCCATTGTCTATGCCTCCATCGCCCGGGGCCAGCAGCCCCTCTTTGTGCCAGGGCAGCCAGGCTCTGGTGAGCCCTGGGCTGTGGGGAAGCCGCTCCCTGAGCATCTCTACGAGAACATCTTCACTGCAGAACCACATCCAGCCAGGGCTCAGGAAGAGGAGGAGGAAGGGCAGTGGGAGCTGGGGTGCCGACAGGCCCCCGAGGGCCACAGCAGTGAGGGGGGGCCCCTCTATGACAACGGGGCCGCCCTGGCACAGAACCCCCGGGCCACGGGCTGGGGGCGCGGAGGGCAGGAGGCGCTGTCGGGGCGCTCCGGGCACAAGCCTCACAGCACCCTTCGGGCCAAGCTGGTGCGGCTGCTGAGCCGGGAGAGCCCCGGAGCGCGGGACTGGGCTTGATGTCGCCGGTGCCGTTCCGTCAATAAAGGCCCTTCCCGGACTCGGCTCCGCCGCTGCTGTGGGGAGTGGGGGGGGCGGGCGGGGGCAGCTCGCGCCTCCCCGCTAGGGGGCGCCGCCGTGCCCGCCCCGGCAGGCAGAGGCGCGCACGGTGATTGGCCGAAACGCCCGCTGGCTCCGCCCCCCCGCGATCCTATATAAGGTGGGGTCGGGCCGGGCGGGGGCGGTGCCCGGGTTCGAGTCCCGCGTCCGGCTGCACCGTTTCGCTCCGCTCCCGCCCGCTTCGCCGGGCCCCGCTGGCCGTGGGTGAGTGCGGGGAGCCGGGCCGTGGCGGGGGGCTGCGTCCTCTGCCGGGGGGGATGGGAGCGTGAGGATTGGAGGGCTGAGGCCTGGCTCTAGGGGAAGGCGGGTGGTTGGGGTCGGGCCCGTGTGGGGCAGGGCCGGCGTCCTCGACCCCCTGCAGGGGCGGCGGTGTGGGATGGGGAGGGGTCCTGGGGCCCCCCGGGGGTCAGGGTGGGGCTTCCCTGCAACAGGAAGGGGCTGCCCAGTCTGTGCACGCTGGAGACCCCCGGTGCAGCCGGGCCCCGTCCCGCCGGGGAGAGGTGGGGGGTATCCGCCCGATCCGGGCCGCCCCGTCCCGGCGCCTCGCTGGGGCTTGCGCGGCTGCCGGGCGCCGGGAATGCCTGACACGCAGCTCTTCCCCCGGCCCTCCCGAGCGGGGAGCGGACTGGTGTCGTCTTACACGCCTTATATAGCCCGCACCGGCCCGGGGAGAGCGGGGGCACGCTGGCCCCCGGCCCTGCAGCCGGCCTGTGCGAGGCGTGGGGAGTCCCGCAGCCGGCCCTGTACACCCTCGGGAGGAAGGTCCTGGGGCCGTTCATGGGGATCTGGCGGCTTCTTCCAGGTGAAAGGTGGCAAGAGGCTGGTGCTGGCCCATGTGCCCGGAGCCTTGGCCGGCTGACAGCTGTCAGGCAGGGGAGCGCCGGGATTCCCTCCTGCCGAAGCCCCGGAGATGGGCTCGCTCCCAGGGAGCATCTGCTCGGCCGGCTGCCGGAGCGCCAGCCTGGCTGCTCTGCCAGGCGCCTCGGGTGGCATCACGCAGCTCCGCTGCTGCTGCTGCTAATTCATCCGGCAAAAATGCTTCTGGTTCATATCCTTCTGTACCTGCTGTTGCTCCTCTGCGATCTGAACTGCCTTGGCTCGCAGCAGCAGTAGTTCCTGGGGTGCTGCAAGGGAGAGCACATCCCAGGTTTGGGAGGAGAGCAGAGCCCACAGACACTCCACTGTGGGTGGCAGCAGGGCTGTGCCTGGCTCCCTGGCACTAGTCAGTGTTAGCCTGGGCCCCTCAGCTCTGACGTTGCTAGAGGAGATGCTGATGGATTTGGGGTGCGTCTGTAACCACAGTGTAGGATGGTCAGGGTGGAGTTACAGCTGGAAACGTGACCTGCCTCCTGTCCTGCCCTGCCAGGCGCCGAGCCCTCTCCTCGCCTGCTCTCCCTGCATTGTTCCCACGTACCCTAACACCGGGATCACACCCTCTTCCCTTGCAGAGATGGGCGACATGGAGTCCTACAAGGTGATGCTGAATGGGCCGGCACCCTGGGGCTTCAGGCTGCAGGGCGGGAAGGATTTCAGCATGCCGCTCTCCATCTCCAGGGTAAGAGAAACCAAGGCTGGTGACACCCATCCTTCCTCCTGCCTCTGTGGGAGGGAGGCTGCAGTGGCTGAGGCAGAGCCGTACGGGGGATGTAGATGAGCTGGGGCCCCGGGAATGCTGCATCCTGCCCTGCCTGGCTCCATGTAGCCTCCTTGGTCCCTTATCAGCTGCAGCCCAGCACGGGGGTGTTCCGGGCAGAGAGCTGCAGCAGAAACGTGAAATTCTGCACAGCCTCTGCAGAGGGGGGCAGGGGAGGCCCCTTCCGGAGTGTGCCCACCGCAGCGGGAGGGGATCTGCTCTCTGAGATGTGGGACTGGCTTCCTGGTCTGCACCCCAGCACTGGGCTTGGCATCCCAGGATCTAGCCAGTGCCCTTCTGCCCTCCTTTCCACAGCGCAGCTCCCAACTCCCTGCCTGAGGTCACTCCTGAAATGGGCATGGAGAGGAGGACGCTGTGCTGCTGCCCACACAGGGACGTGACTCCCTCCACAAAACTCTCCCATTTCTCCAGTGAGAGCCATTGTGCCACAGCTGGTTGTGCCCGAGGCTGCTGGTTTGAGCCTCTCCCGTTGCGATGCTCCCGGGTCTGACCCTGGGTGTGTGCAGGTCCCCGTCCCCGGGCGGGTGCTGGCCACAGCTCTGGCCACGCAATTGCCTTATAAGCCTTGGAATGTGACTGCATCGCCTGTGCCGCTGGCGCTCGGGCAGCTGGCACGGAGGCTGCTTCTCAAAGGACAGCTTTGCTCGTGGCACTGAGTGCTGTGTGGGGACCTGCCCCTGGCACGAGCCGGGCACTGCACGCCTGTCCCAGAGGGCACAGATCTCCGCAGCATCCCAGCACGGAGCACGGGCCCCGAGGGCACCGTGTGAGCCTGGAGTCGCCAGTGCTGCTGCCCTGGGGCCTGCTGATCTCTGCTGAGCACGCAGAGACGGCTTCAGTGAGTTTATTCTCTAAAAAATGTTTCTCTTGGCTGCAAGCCAGTTCTTAACAAAGGGTCTGGTCGGATGGAGGAGCCTCCCAGAGCCCGGGGCAGGGGCCCCGTGAAGCAGTGCTTGGTGAGGCTCGGGCAGTGCTGCCGTCCTGGGCAGGGCAGGAGCAGCGAGGACATTCCCAGGGGATGCAGCCAGCTTTGGGGGACTCTCTGGTGAGGCTGGCCTGCATGGCAGGGTGGTGTGCTCTGATGGGAAGGGGTGAGCCTGTGCTGCTCTGCACTCCAGAGGCATCCCCAGCCCTAGAGCTCCTGCCCAGAACATGCTGACGTCCTTGGCCACTGCTTCCCGTGTGCTGGCCTTGCCGCAGCGAGCTGGAAGGAAGCATCCTGCCCCAGCTTTGTGGGCTGCAGTGGGGCCCTGCTCTGCAGGGGTGGGCAGCACAGGGCAGTGCTGGTGTGTCCATTGGCTTGACTTTTAGCTGTGTCCATCGCTGTGATGCTTCTGGGTGAGCAGTGAGGCTGTTTCAGCTCACTGTTGACACAAAAGGGGTGCCACCATGGCCCTCTGAGATGTACCTCCTGTGGCAAGGGGCTCTGCTAGGGTGCTGCCACCTTGGCTAGGCAGGCTGTAAACCATGGCCCCTGTGCTGGAGCTGGGATAAGGGCTGCAGTCTGGACAGCTGGATGCTATGTGGGGCTCATCCTGGCATCTGCCAGCTGGGGAAGAGGAGAGACCCTTTGGTGCTACTGCAGGAAGGCACTGAGGGATGCACTGAGGGAGGCTCTGTCCTGGAGACCCCTGGACAGGGCACTAGGTGAGCACCTCTCTGGATGCGGTGATGGAGGTGCAGGGAACAAAAGACTGGGTGGAGAGGGGAGGAAGGAAGCCCTGGTTAGCGGGCCTGGGTGGGAAGTAGGAGGGCTGGCAGTGCCATGGCTCCTGGCTGAGCTGGCACCTGTCAAAGGAGTTCCTGCACGTTGGCATGGAGGGGGACGGGAAGTGCTGACCAGGCTGGGTGAGGCTTCATGACGCAGCCTGACGTGCTCTCCCCTTCCTGGGCAGTCGTGTGAAAACCTCTCCCAGCTCCTGCTCCTGCCTCCAAACCCACGCAGCCGCCCCGTGCCTTCCCCAGCCCTCCAGGGCAGCAAGCTGGGGCTTGCAGCAGCATGGCCAGGAGCCGGGGGCACCACTGCTGCTGAGGGCACCCTCCCGTGCCGGGCAGGAGGAACAGGAGGGCAGTGTGGGGACACCAGGGGCGGTACCCGTGTCCCGCTGGGAATAGCAGTGGGATGCAGGTGGAACTGGGCCACATCCAGCCCATATGTGGTGTTTGGCCTTGCGTGGATGGGTAGTGCTGGCCTAGAGAAGGGACGTGTGGCTCTGGGATGAGCCGGGTTCTGCAAGGAGGGGCTGGGACTCTGTGGCAGGGATTTTTGAGCCCTCTGACAGTGCTTGGAATCTGGCTCGCTCCTTTTATGTTCATGTCGAACAGGACTTGAGGAAATACTTGGTCTGGGTCCAAGCACCTCGAGTTCTTCCATGCTGGAGGAGCAGGAATGGCTGCAGCCTGCCCACGTCTGTCTGTCTGTCTGTCTGTCAGTGCCTGGGAGCTGTGTGCAGTGCTCCAGGCCCTGCTCGCCTCTGGCTGTGCATCCCTGGTGGGAGGGGAGGGCAGCCTCCACTTCCTAGCATGGGATTGACGTACAGCCGTGCCATGGAGCCATAGCAGGGGCAAGGCGCATCCCTGGCACTGTGGCTGGGAAGGGGAACTCGTGGCTGTGCTCCCGGCTGTCCCAGCGGGGCGACGTGGGTGGGGGCGGGTGTCTCCCTGCCCCGGGAGGGCTCCTCTGTGGGAATGAGGTAATGTCTGCGCCTGCTGGGAACGGGACGGGAGCACGGGCGGCTGGGGGGAGTGCCTAAGGGGTGCCTCCCCTGTCCCTCCCCGCCCCAGGCGAAGGGCTGGACGTGCCTGTGGTTTGCAGTGAGATGTGGGCTGCCCAACGGGCCCTGACTCACTGCGCTCTCTTCCTGCCCCAGGACCACAGGGATGAGTGCAAGGGGTGGCTGGGCTTCTTGCCGAGGCTGAGGCAGCACTGGCTCTGTGTTTGGCGTCACAGTGATGAGGCCCTGGAGTGCTGGCAGGGTCCCCAGCCGTGCCAGAGGGCAGGGGCTGGGCAGCATCCTGGAGTAGTGCTTTGCCTTCTGCTGCTGCCAAGGGGAAGAGGCTGCTCTGGGCTCATGCATTGGGAAATGGGGAGTAATCTGGGGGTCCCCACCTTCCCCTGGGTCTGGGCTTTGTGGTGTCCTGTGCTGGGCTGGGGATCCTGGGCATCTGCAGGCCCCTGCCCTCATGAGGATGTCCCTCTGCTCCCACATCACCACTCGGCTGTTCCGGCTCTCCCTAACTCTGTCTGTCCTGCAGCTGACACCGGGCGGGAAGGCAGCCCAGGCTGGCGTGGGAGTGGGTGACTGGGTGCTGTACATCGATGGGGAGAGCACCAGTGCCATGACACACATCGAGGCCCAGAACAGGATCCGCGCCTGCGGGGACAGGCTCTGCCTCACCCTGAGCAGGTAGGAATTGTGGGTCCCGCAAACATGGGGTTCTGGTCTGACTGGAGCGTAATCAGGGCCCTCTGCCTGGTGCCACCTCCTGGCATCACCGTCTCCCAGCATCACTGCTCCTTACTTAGAGCCTGGAAACCCCTGGCTGCGTCCAGGGGCTCTGCTTGCCTGGATGAGGCTCAACCTGACTGCAAGCCACACGGCAGTGCCAGCTGGCCATGGTTCCCCTTGGTTGGGTGCTGCATCCCTGGGGTACCAGCATGCTGGTGGTGTCTGGGCCAGCTCCAGCACCTGCCCATCTGTCTCCTCTCTTGCAGAGCCCAGAACCAGCTGGGGAAGCCGCAGAAGGTACGTGTTGCTCCTGGTGCCGCAGCGGCAGCTCAGCCTCATCTCAGGGGAAGGGAGTCTCAGTGTAGTCAAACAAATGGACTTTGCTCCTGGGGCTTTTAGGGGCCTGGGGTGTGTTTGGAGGTCTAGAAAACCCAGCTGGAGGAGCAGCTCTGACCTCTGGCACCGCAGAGGATCAGAGGGAGCAGGACCTGCTAAGTAGGTGCCTGGGCCCAGGTTGTCTGTGCCCCTGCTGGTGCTGGGTGTGGACAGGGATGCAGAGGGGCCAGCACAGGGGAGGAGGCTGGGCAGGTGCAGCACCATGTTTGCTAGTGCTGGGGAGTGCCCTGGCACGGGGAGGCAGGGCTGGGGGCTGGTGACTGGTGGCTCCTAGGCAGAAGCCACCTGCGTGTGTTCAGCTTTGTGCCATGGGATGGTTGCGATCAGCGTGTGTGCATGCACCGCCCTGCCACGGGCAGCAGCGAGTGTCCAGGCCACCTACTAATCTTCAAATGACCCTCAGGCTGGGTTTGCGACCTGCTGTCGCTGGGCCAGGTGCCCAGTGGAGTGAGTGCCAGCCTGGCAGAGCCCGGTCTCCAAGGTGCACGTGCTGTCCGGCTTTCCTACCTGGCTGCCTGCTGCGCTGCCTGGCCCAGGGCTGCCCCTTGCATGCTGCTTGACGTGTGAGCCCGTGTCTGTGTGTTTTGTCTCGCTCAGGACTCACTCCCCTGCTCTGAACCCCTGAAATATAACTTCGCTCCCAGCACCGCCCTCAACAAAACAGCTCGGCCCTTCGGGGCCGGCTCACCTCCGAACCCACGGCCCGGGCTGGTGACGAAACCCGTGACGTACGCTCCCCTGGCGCCCGCCTGCACCCCCCAGCACAACGGGTATGTTGCTGTCCATCCTGCTCCCTGAGGATCGGGGGGAGCCTGCTGCCCGGCCCTGCTGCGCCTTGCATGCCAGGCACCCTGGGTGGGAGCGGGTGACAGTGCCCGTGCCGGGGTCCCCGGTGGCTGGTGCCGAGGTGGCACAAGAGAACTGTCGCACGCAGGGACACACAGCCATGCTCGTGCCGGTCCCTCGCTCAGGGATGTCAGCCTGTGGGGACTCCTGCCAGGCTTGACACGGTGGCTGTAGCAGGACACTGGCCGGCATCTGCAGTGGCAGGGAAATGGTGGCTGTCTGTGACCACCAGCCGGTGCCTGCCTGGGGATGTCCTGCTGGTCCCCTGGCTGCAGGAACGAGCTGGGCAGAGTGATGGCCTCCAGCCCTGCCACACTGTTCTCCCCCGGCTCTGCTCGGCTGCATGTGTCCGGCAGCTGCTGGTCCCTGCTCCTCCTGCCAGAACTGCTGTGGTGTCCAGGAACTGGGCAGTGGGGTGGGATGCGGCACTGACTGCCCTGAGCATCCAGGCCTTTTCTGGGAGCACAGTCTGGTCCATTGGCATCTGCCCCTGTGTCCCAGTGTGCTCTCAGCCCTGGGCAAGCTGGGTGTGAGGCTCGGGGATAGGGGGACTAATGCAGGCTGTGGATGAGTTCTGGAAACTTCTTGGGTGCTGCAGGTCTAATTTCACCTTCCTTTTTCTTTCTTTCTCTCCTCCCTTTCTCTTTCCCTCTCCCTACAGGTGCTGAGCCTTGACAAGTCAGTAAGCCTTTTACCTGCTCTCTCTATCCTCCCCGCATGCCTCTTCCCTGCCAGTGCCCCATCCTCTGGGGCAGGGCCAGCCTGGGGATGGGCAGCAGCCACTGCTCTGCCCATGTGGGTGGGTCACTCCTAGCACCAAACTGTACACCCCAGTGTAGAGGGCCAGCACTACCTGTCTCTGCCAGCTGCTGGGGCCCTGGAGTGTCCTTGTGTGTGATCCATTCCCTGTTCCCCAAGATGTGGCTCGGCTGGGCGAGGGCTGCTGGGCTGTGCTGGGCACTGTGCCCAGGGCCAGGTGGCACTGCCATAGACGGCTGTGGTGCAGCTTCCCTGATGGTGTTTTTTTGACCTTGGCTTATTCTTGCTCTGTCCTTTCTCCTTCTGGCCCTTGGGGCCAGTTTCAAGTTGCCAGAAATGGTGGTGGTCATTCCAGAGTCAGTCCTACATGGACCCAGCCTTTGTGGAGGAGGAGTTGTGGGGTGGGGAGTAAGACGAGGTGTCTCTGGTACTGGTGTGCTGTGATTCTGTGCTGGGGAAGGTGGGGGACAGCCCCAGGAGATCTGTCAGATTTGACAGATGACTCTGTCACTCACAGGCAGCCCCCGCAGCTGCTGGCGTCCCCCAGCACCCCTGTGTGTGACCCTGTGAAGCTGCGGATGTTAGAGGACATTGACGACTCAAAGCCCCACAGCTGGACCTCCCAGTCCCGCTCCTTCCGCAAGCTGTCCCGGCTGGTGGGCGCAGACAGCAGTGAGTTCCCACAGGGCCTGGCACTGCCTGACTGCCCAGCTTTGCCAGGGCCACTGGACTTGGAAAAAGGCTTTGGTACCTCGTGGCACTGGAGTGTTGCTTTTGGCCCTGTGGGGCAATTGAGCCACATGAAGCTATGTGGGGCTGTGTGGGCTCATGGTGGTGCCGCTGGGCTGGGGCCATGCTCTGCCCCGTGGCCAGGCAGGGCCGTGTGTTGGGACAGGTGGGCAATGGGAGGAGAGGTCCTTTTCCCTTTCCCGTTCCTTTCCTGTTCTGCTGTCTCTGGGCCTCCGTTGCCACAGACTGACTCCATCTCCCCCTTTCTCTCCTGGTGTGCTCAGTGGAGGATGGTGAGGACGAGCTTGTTAAAAAGCCCAGGTAAGGGGAGCGTGTGCTGGGGCAGCAGCAGGAGCCACAAGGTGCCCACCCCAGGCTCAGCCCACACGCCTGGTTCTCTCTCGCTGCTTGCAGTCACTCAGGGGAAGCTCTTTGCCCTGTTGCTGTTTCTTCTCTCCCTCTCCAAGAGTCAAGCTGTTGGTGGAGCTGCAGAGCTCACCCTGCGCTCACCCCACAGTGGGCACAGCCAGAGCTCAGCCACTGCTCTGGCCATCACCTCGGGAGGGTCCTGCCCAGACACCCACCGGCCAGACAAGATGTCCTGTGCTGGGTAGAACCTGCTGGGCACTGCTGGCACCAAGCTGGGGAGGCCAAGCTCTGCCGTTGCTTCTTGAGGAAAAGGGATCTGGAGAAGGCTGGTGCACTGACAACACCTTGCTGGGGGTATTGGGAGGTGCTAGGCAGCAACTGGACAATGTGCCGTGAGCTGGCGTGGGGCTGCGGGATGGCAGGGCAGAGCTGGGTGAGTGTCACCGACTTCTCCTACTTCTGGAGTGCATTTGTGAGGGATGGGCTGAGCCGTGGTCAAATACTGAGTGTTGTGCTACCGTTTTTTCCAATATCACAGGGATGCCCGTGGGTCCAGCTGGGGCACAGTGGAGCAGTGGTGAGTGCCAGGGTCTGGTGAGGGCACCTTTGGCAGCACTGCCCTGTGCTGAAGCAGGGTCTGTGCTTGGTGCTGGCTGAAGTTCCTGCCCTCTGTCACTCACAGGCAGCCCCCACAGCCTCTGGAGCCCCCCAGCACCCCCGGGTGTGATCCTGGGAAGTTGCGGATGTTAGAGGATGCTGAGGACTGGCAGCCCCGCACCGGGACCTCCCAGTCCCGCTCCTTCCGCAAACTGGCCCAGCTGACAGGCACAGATGGCAGTGAGTTCCCACAGGGCCTGGTGCTGGCTGGGGGTGTGGGACTGTTTTGGGGTAACCAGAAGCTGGGAGAGGCAGTGGGGTGATGTGGCACCCAGGAGTTGGGGGTTTGGCCCTGAGTAACTCCCTGAGGGCAGCTGAGCCAGCAGGATCTGCCCAGGGCTGTGTGTGGGCTCGTGGTGGTGCTGCTGGTCTGGGCTGTGCTCTGCCCTGTGGCCGGACAGGGCTGTGCAATAGGGCAAGGGGATGGTGAGTGGGGAGGTTGGTTTTCCTGCTTTCCTTTCCTGCTTTTCCTGGACCTGAGTTGCTGCAGACTGACTCCATCTCCCCCTTTCTCTCCTGCTGCGCTCAGTGGAGGATGGTGAGGATGAGATTGTTAAAAAGCCCAGGTAAGGGGAGCATGTGCCAGGGCAGCCGCAGGAGCCTCAAGGTGCCTACCCTGGGCTCAGACCACAAGGCTTGTTCTCCCTCACTGCTTGCAGTCACTCAGGGGAAGCTCTTTGCCCTGTTGCTGTTCCTTCTCTCCTCTCCTTTTCCTCCACCCTTCTGTCCTGTCCTTTCCCTCTTCTTACAGCCAAGCTGTTGGCAGAGCCACAGACTCTGCCCTGTGCTCACCCCACAACAGGCACTGCCAGTGCTCAGCCACTGGTCTGACCATCACCTCCAGAGGGTCCTGCCCGGACACCCGCCTGCCAGACAGGCTGTCCCCAAATGAGGTGTCCCTATGCTGGGTGTGCAGGCGGGACCCGCTGGGCACTGCTGGCACCGAGCTGGGGAGGCCAAGATGCAGCACAGTGTGCTGTACGCAGTGGGCAGGGGTGGCTGGTGGCACTGACAGCACCTTGCTGGGGGTGTCAGGAGTTGCGGGGTAGGGACTAAGCCAACCTGGGGCACGATGTCTTGTGGGGCTGTGGAATGGCTGCAAGGCTGGTCAGGAGTGAATGCTGTCGGCATTTCCGCAAGTCTCGTGTGTCTCTGGGGCTGTGGATGTGTATGGGGAGGGATGGGCCGGTCAAACACTGACTGTTGTGCCACCATTCTTTCTGATACCACAGGGATGCCCGTGGGTCCAACCGGGGCACGGGGCAACAGCGGTGAGTGCCAGCATCTGGCAGAGGTGTTGGCATGTGCCAGGGCATCTTTGGGGGTGCTTCCCTGTTCCAGAGCAGGGTCCGATCTTGGTGCTGAGCTCCTGCCCTCTGTCACTCACAGGCAGCCCCGGCAGCTGCTGGAGCCCCCCAGTGACACCGTGTGTGACCCTGTGAAGCTGCGGATGTTAGAGGACATTGATGACTCAAAACCCCACACCTGGACATCCCAGTCCCGTTCCTTCCGCAAACTGGCCCGGCTAGTGGGCGCAAACAGCAGTGAGTTCCCACAGGGCCTGGCACTGCCTGACTGCCCAGGCGTGCCCAGGTTTGCTGGGGCAGCTGGAACCAGATAAAGGCCGTGGTGTGTTGGGCATTGGTTTTGACCCCATGTGGGCCCTCTGTGGCAGCTGAGCCAGCAGGAGCTGCCCAGGGCTGTGTGGGCTCATGGTAGTGCCACTGGGCTGGAGCTGTGCTCTGCCCTGTGGCTGGGCAGGGCTGTGTTGGGGCAGTAGGAGGAGAGGGCGTTTTTCCTTCCTTTCCCTTCCCTTCCCTTCCTGCTGTGCCTGGGCCTCAGTTGCCGCAGACTGACTCCATCTCCCCCTTTCTCTCCTGGTGTGCTCAGTGGACGATGGTGAGGATGAGCCTGTCACAAAGCCCAGGTAAGGGGCAGCAGCAGGAGCCACAAGGTGCCAGGCTCAGCCCCCACAGCCACTTCACCCTCGCTGCTTGCAGTCACTCTGCGGGTGCTCTTTGCACTGTTGGGGGTTCTTCCCTCCCTCTCTGTCCCCTCTCCCAGACTCGAGCTGTTTTCAGAGCTGCACAACAGGCACTGCCAGCGCTCAGCCACTGCTCTGACCGTCACCTCAGGAGGGTCTTGCCACAAGAACCCACCTGGGTAGGGTTGACTGGTGACAATCACAACACCTTGCTGGAGATGTTGGGAGGTGCTGGGCAGCAACTGGTCTTGGTGCTTTGCGTCCCATGCGGCCGTGGAGCAGCTGCAAGGCTGCTGGTCAGCATTTCCACATGGCTCGTGCCTCCATGGGGCTGTGGGTGCGTATGGCAGGGATGGTCAAACAGTGACTGTTGTGCTGCTGTTTTTTCCAATGCCACAGGGATTCCCGTGGGTCCAGCTGGGGCACAGTGGAGCAGCGGTGAGTGCTAGGAACTGGCAGAGGTGTTGCCATATGCCTGGTCACCTTTGGGAACACTGCCCTGTACTGCAGTGTTGGGCAGGGTCTGTGCTTTGTGCTGGCTGAGCTCCTGCCCTCTGTCACTCACAGGCAGCCGCTGGAGCCCCCCAGCACCCCCGAGTGTGATCCTGGGAAGTTGCGGATGTTAGAGGACGCTGAGGGCTGGCAGCCCCGCACCGGGACCTCCCAGTCCCGCTCCTTCCGCAAACTGGCCCAGCTGACAGGCACAGATGGCAGTGAGTTCCTGCAGGGCCTGGTGGTGGACTGTGTTGGGGTAGCCAAAAGCTGGGAGAGGCAGTGGGGTGATGTGGCACCCAGGAGTTTGGGGTTTTGGTCCCAAGGCACCCCTTGAGGGCAGCTGAGCCAACAGAAGCTGCCCAAGGCTGTGTGTGGGCTCGTGGTGGTGCTGCTGGTCTGGGCTGCGCTCTGCCCCATGGCCAAGCAGGGCTGTGTGATGGGGTGAGGGGATGGTGGGTGGGGAGGTCAGTTTTCCTCCTTTCCTTTCCTGCTTTTCCTGGGCATCAGTCACTGCAGACTGATGCCATCTCCCCCTTTCTCTCCTGCTGCGCTCAGTGGAGGATGGTGAGGATGAGATTGTTAAAAAGCCCAGGTAAGGGGAGCATGTGCTGAGGCTGCATGTCCCAGGCAGCTGTCTGGCTGCCTGTCAGCTGTCTGGCTCTGCACTGGGGATGCTGAGCTGCACCTTAACCTTTTGGCCATACAAGGAGTGGAGGAGGCTGATGGCACTGGGAGAACCTGGCTATGGGATGTTGGGAGGTGCTGGGTAGCGCCTGCACCTGGGGCACGTTGTGAGCCTGGTGTGGCAGAGCTGAGTGAGTGCTGCTGGCTCATTTGCCCTCAGCCTCGCTGCTTCTCATGACTCTGGGCAAACTCTTTGCCCTGTTGTGGATTCTTCTCTCCCTGTTCGTCCTCTCCCTCTCCCAGGGCCGAGCTGGTGGTGGAGCTGTAGAGCCCACCCTGTGCTCACCCCACAACAGGCACTGCCAGTGCTCAGCCACTGCTTTGACCATCACCTTGGGAGGGTCCTGCTTGGACACCCACCAGCCAGGCAGGCTGTCCCCAGATGAGGTGTCCTCATGCTGGGTGTGCAGGCAGGACCCGCTGGGCACTGCTGGCACTGAGCTGGGGAGGCCAAGATGCAGCACAGTGTGCTGGACACAGTGGGCAGGGGTGGCTGGTGACACAACACTTTGCTGGGCATTTTGGGAGTCACGGGGCAGGGACTGTACCTGGGGCACGATATCTTGTGGGGCCGTGGAGTGGCTGCAAGGCTGGTCAGGAGTGAATGTTGTTGGCATTTCCATGAGGCTCGTGTGTCTCTGAGACTGTGGGTGCGTACGGGAAGGATGGGCTGAGCCAGGGATCAGCCGCTGACTGCTGTGCCGCCGTTCTTTCTGATGCCACAGGGATGCCCGGGTGTCCAGCTGGGGCATGGTGGAGCAGCGGTGAGTGCCGTGGTCTGGCAGAGGTGTTGGCATGTGCCAGGGCACCTTTTGGAGTGCTTCCCTGTTCCAGAGCAGGGTCTGTGCTTGGTGCTGGCTGAGCTCCTGCCCTCTGTCACTCACAGACAGCCCCCACAGCCGCTGGAGCCCCCCAGCACCCCCGGGTGCAACCCCGGGAAGCTGCGACTGATAGAGGACGCTGAGGACTGGCAGCCCCGCACCGGGACCTCGCAGTCCCGCACCTTCCGCAAACTGGCCCAGCTGACGGGCACAGACAGCAGCAGTGAGTCCTGCAGGGCCTGGCACTGGCTGAGGGTGCTGGACTCTCCCTGGGCTGCCAGGGCCCAGCAGAGTCTGGAGTGGCACTGGAGTGTTGGTTTTGGCCCCGTGTGGTCCCTGTGGGGTGGCTGAGTCAGTGAGAGCTGCCTCAGTGGGGGCTGTGCGTGGTCTCGTGGTGGTGCCGCTGGTCTGGGGCCTTGCTCTGCCCTGTGGCCGGACAGGGCTTTGTTTTGGGGCAAGGGTTGGCGGGAGGAGAGGTTGGTTTTCCTCTTTTCCCTTTCCCCTCCTGCTGTGCCTGGGTCTCGGTCTGTGAGGACTGACTGTTTCCTCCTTTCTCTCC
>QWTY01091538.1:0-11484 GCA_008033365.1 Pseudorectes ferrugineus | reverse complement strand
CAGTTAGTTACAACTGAGACATAAAACTACTAGAAAAGACTATATGAAGAACTATATCAAAACTTTGCAGTTCCATTTTCATGTTTTAACATGATGACCACATTTCTGTTACTTTCATATTCCAAGCTAAAACCGAGATCATGAAACATGGCCTAAAAGGAAGATAATTGGAGTGAGATTATTTTCATATCTTGGTGTTTGTTGTTAAGATTCTTTTCATTAGTGACTCCGAGATAAAAATTGGCAACTAACAAAATTTGTCAATGGCTGAGTTTGAAAGTACTGTCTAAACATATAAGGGTCAGACTATCAGCAAGAACTAGGTGACATTAAAAAATGGGAATAAAATGACATTTAATAGTGCAAAATAAAAGCTATGTCTTTGTAAAGGTCAACAAGGATGTGTTATAAACCTCAAGCTCAACACTGAACATAAAATCTGCCTATGTGATGTGATCATGAAAAAAACCCCAAGGCTGTACCAGGGCAACTCTTTCAAATAGAAAAAATATTAATACCATTATACAGTATACTGGAATATGGGACTATATTTTTGTTGTTAATATCCAGAGAGATTAATTCTAACTGGAAGGCCATCAGGAAGCATTACCAGGAATATTTCCAGGAGGGAGATGAAGTGTCTGTCATACAAAGGGAGCAAAACAATTAGGCCCTTCTAAGTGCTAGCAGAGAATATGGCTTTCTCATCAAGACTCAGAGAGAATGAAATTATCTCTTTTCAGGGAGAAGAAATATTTCAGTTAGAGGACAACGATAACACAAGAAAAAAGATGTGTTTGCTGGTTATAAACATGGCTAGGCTGCTCCAAGAAACTGTCTACCTAACTTCTGTTCTTCCAAACAAAAAGAGAGAACTGTCTTTCTCTGAAGAAGTTTTAAGACCAGATAATGTGGCTAAATGGGTTTATATACCAAAACACTTAAATCACAGATGTGCGGTTTTACTAACTGTGTGACTCTCCCAGCCTGTGAGTGCAGCCAGGAGGAAGGTCGTGTGGGTCAGTGCAGTGGTGGCAATGCTGCAGTGTATGGTCCAGGGCTGTGGGGACCTGCAGGTTAGAGACACAGTCCTGGGTCCTGGGGAGTGCCATTGGGTTCCTCAACAATGTCTTTTTTCTGATTACCTCTACTATTCTTAAGTGCCTTTAGGTATATATTTCAGTACAGAATAGCTCACCATGGATTCTTGCCTTCTCAAATTGCTGTTTTATTATGATTTTTTGCAGCCATTGTCAGTGCTCCCAATCCTCCTGTTCGGGTAACTACTGGACATGCTGATGTCCAGCAGACTGAGTGTGTTCTTTGTCTATATATTTCCTTAAGCGCACCAAAACTACTCTGTTGTTTGCAACAGGTTTGTACCATATTTCATCTACTTCTGTTATAGCAAAAAGTCAAAGTTCATCAGCTCATGCCAAAAGCTATGCTAACTTCAAGTAACTCATGATAACTGCTACAGCAGTGGGGCCAGGAAACACAGATGGTTTTAATCTTTAGATTAAAATTATTATTATATGATTTCTCTCAGAGATCTACTCACCACAGGTGAGTGGACAAAGGCCTCGTAGCAGTACTAAGAACCTTTTCTCCCAACTGCTTAATGTGGACCTGCTTTTCACAGACCTTTGACAGTTTTAGTGTGAGTGCCCATGCTCACACTCATGAGCCACAATAAAGCTCTGTGTTTCCTAGTGCTGGTCAGGTGCCATCAAAAGAGAATAAAAATGGGAAATGGTGAAAAAGCAGTTGAGAATAGTGGAGAGTATTTAAAGGATAATGGATGACAGCAGTAGTTCTCTTAGTTTATGAACACTGCCAGTTTGGTTGAGGTCAATGCTTGTGTGATTGCCTGTTGCTTATGCATTTATGAGTAAAAAATTCAGAAGAATCTCCCTTTGAACACCAGCTGACGTCTGTGCTTTAATGCAAACCGATGTGAAGTGCCTCAACAATACAAGGTGACTGAGTCATGGTCCACATTTTATGCCAGTCTGCTTCTGTTCCTCAAGAACATGAGGCTGTATTTTAAGAGGCAGTCAAGGAGCACTTTTTCAATAATATAAATTTAAACTTAAATAGACAGGTTAAGGTGAGGTTAAGGTTAGCTGATGAAACCTAGACTGTTGCTGTCTTTTTCACAAGTAATATACACATTAGAGTGCATCTACAGCTTACTAAGACCATTTTAAGCAGTCAAGCCAAAAAGGAGAAAGGGGCGTATTTAAATGCACACCTGAACAATTCAGAGCTTTAAAACATCAGTCAAGTCTCCGTAAACCATGCTGCTGTAACTGATTGAAGTAGCCTCAGAACTTTAAAATGAAGTGAGCTGATGCTTCAGGACAACATTGATTTAACACATATTGGCCCAGGTGAACTAATATTGAACATAACAGGATGACAGCATATTATATATAACTGAGAGAAAGCTGTCAGAAAGCAGTTTTTACAAAAAGTAAGTCTAAGTTGTATCTCTAATTTTGGCATGCATTACAATCACTCTTCTGCAAAGTTTTAGTTACAGTATCAGCAACTTATCATTCCAAAGGACCATGTCATTACAAAACAGGTGGTTCTGCAGAGGTCATAGAACATGAATGGCAAATATCATGCTGGCTAGCTCTGGATATTATTTTGTTAGCTTAAGCAAATCAATACATTTGTGAATTTTTTTGACAGCTGAAGTTGTCATTATTATAAGGATATAATTAATATAATTAAATTAATTATAAGCCATATAATTATAGTTTCCTTTTTTATGCTTCCCAACAAAAATGATAGTAGAAGCTCCGAGCAGGAAGACTTTTCAGAATTATTGACTTTGTCTATCCTTGAGATCAGAGGATTTTGGAAAAGAATGTCTGGCAATGGCAAAAAATGTTATGAGAATGTGGAGTAAATTGTCAAAAGGAAAAGAAATATATTAAAATTTCAGTCTTGAAATAAGCACATTGTCTTTTTTGTGAAGGATAACTGCTGAAGTGGAGGAACATGCTGAATGCCATGCTAAAAGATATATCGAGACCAAGGTAAAGAGCTTTTTGTCAAAATACATCTTGATTTTTTTGATGTAAGATTAGATTTCTGACAATTTTGCCAAGTCTGCATTGTTTCTTAGGTAGAGGATTAAAGCATAAAAATTTCCAGAGCAACCAACAGCAAAAAGCAAGTTTGACTCCCCTGACTATATGCTTTGTTAGGGCTTTGCATCTTTGTGTTCCAGTTACCCACTTTCAACAAAAATCCACATAAAAATTTAACCTCACTCTTGTTCTTATTTACCTTTCTGCTTTGTTCTCAGAATGAGGGATTTGGTGGTCATAATTCTCCGTTTGACCCTTACGTCTCTGAATAGGATATGTCAGCTTCAGCTTGACCACAAAGAAATTTTTTGTGATACAGGATGGAAAGACAGACAAGTTTCACTACAAGCATAGCCCAAAGCAATGTATTTTTTGTACTTCAGTATAAATATATATATACTTGGATTCTCCTCTAATTCTATGGAAGAATGCTTTTCAAATCATTTTGCAGAGATGAAGAGCAGGTCTGAAACAGCAAATCATATTTTATAAAGCCCTGTTGTGCATACAAGGGTATTTGGATTCCCCCGACTCATTATTGTAGGAATGTTTCAGTTTCCTGTCAATGCAGCTTCAAGTCAAACCTTTAGATTTGGGGGGGGGGGGTCTATAAACCCAATACCTTTTAAATACGGCCCTATGTGCATATCTATATACACACACCAAGGACTGAAAACAGTACAGAACAGTGAGAAAGGTTGGTCCCACTTCTCTGATCAAATATTTATGAAAGGGATACTATGCAACTATTTATTGTCTGGCACACTGTTTTTCTGCATATACCTTAATGCTCTGTAGGTCTTCTGCTAGTGGAAGCAAGCATATCTACATATTCAAATATTTGCTCTTAATAAATCTATTATATATGGAGACTTTGGTGTTTTACAGGGGGCTTATTTTTTAAAAATTATGTAGAGAGTGGATTACTGAATGAGCTTGCGGTCAGTACTTTTTGACCTAAATTATGCTTACAAATTAACCAACAGGAAGGTGAGCAGGAAGGCGAAGGGGATTCATTGATTACAGTGTCGCAGTGAGCAGGTTAGCTCACACTGCAGTGGGTTTAGCATGTTATTTTAAATGGGAAAGGAGATAGAAACAAACAAGCAAAGATCAAAGCCACTCTGCTATAAGATGTTCTCTTGATATTAACTTTTTAAAAATGGAATGGCATTAAGCAAATTTTTTTTTTTTTTACCCCCCATCTAATCTTCCTACTGGGAACAGAAGATTCTTCTCTTTGTGGTTCAAGATGAGGTTATTCTCTTGGTCTTTCACAGAGCAGAGATCAGATAATCTCACAAGTAACAAAGTAGTAACAAAAATAACCAGACACACACATGATTTTACAGCTAATCCTTACCATCTGTTGAAATCAGATTATGTATAAATAAAACATCTAGATTTTATTAGGGTGCTTTTCCTGTATTGTAATTGCATTATCAACACACTAGTCCATAACATATTTTGACATGAAAAGGGGAAAAAACCTACCAAATTTGAACAACTTCTTTTCTGACCATGTTCTAGTGACCACAGAGTTTAAAGGATGGAGACAGAGCAAAAGGGAAACAACAAACTGCTGAAGTAACAAGGAGACAGAAATCACATGAAGTTCCACCTCTAGTTCACTCCATTCTGTCAGCAAGTGTCATTTGTTGCAGGTGTAGCACGTAGAAGATGAGGTACAATAACCACCACAGAAAATAAGGCAATTAGCCAATTATCCAGAGACTACATTCCTCTTCTACACTCTCTTTTAAACCTGATGTTGACCTTAGTTGTCCTACATTAATGGAGTAAGCCTAGTGTCAGAGAGCTGGCCAAACTCATTCTTTACTATCATTCTTAGCATACATCCATGCTATAATCCTATTATGCAAATGGATAACTATGCATTACTATTATAAATATAATGGCATCAGAATTATATAGTTAATAATTAAGAGATTGCTATATATTTAATAAAGATCACATTTTCAACTATTAATTGAATGTGAAATGTTGATTTGCAGATTAAAGGGTGTAGAATCCTTTGTCAAAGCCCAGTAGCTGTCACATATTCTAATTCCCACTCCTTTCAAACATCAAATCCTCTTATGTATCCCTTTCTCTAATGACCAGAAGGAGATCCTGTCTACATTGGTTATTCTTATTACCGATGTTTTTTCTGAATTTAGTAGTTGAAATTAGAAGCACATTCCTTTGACAGTTTTTCTTAGGAGTTTTCTACCTAATTGAGCTACAATGTTGTATTTTCTTCATAAGCACATAAAGACAACCTCCTATAAATTAGGATCTTTGTAATAGCAATGGACACCATACTATAAGATCATGAACCTACTAAAACATAGCTTTCTAAAACACATAACATCCTTTACATTGTGCAATTTCTGGTAAAGAATTCCTTACATTGGTGTCTGTTACAAAACACAATGTTTTTTTTAAACAAATTTATCTACAAAGTGGATTTAACTGAATTGTTTTGCTGACTACTTTTATCATGTTCCCTTCTATCCACATGAAGTCACAAATGAAAGTAGTTTAAGTAAAATTCATATAAACCAAGAGAATATATCATCTTCATTATATCATTTATGCAAGAATTAACAACTTTTCACATCCGCTATGATTCTCAGTGTGATTTCTATAATATAGTCTTACTTCAGTTGCCAAAACATCAGCACCTGGTGCTACTTGAAACACACTGCTGTACCAGAGACTCTGCACAGGACCAGCAAAAGGAATACAGAATCTACAAATGACCTTTGCCTACTTAGTACAGCACAGCAGCTAGAGGCCAGACATGATGCTCTGGAACATAACAAGTGGTATTAGGTGCCCTTATTTAGGCAAATTAATCGACACTGCTCTTCTGTCCCTGCACAGACCAAGCTTCTGAAACCAAGATGCACTATTTAAATTTGAAAGTTGCCACATAAGAATGCATAGTACACTACCATTTTTGTTCTAAGCAACACTGTTGATTTTATTATTTTTATGCCCCCATGCAAACATAGCATTTGACTATAAGCCTTTAATTCTAACTTTAATAAGTAATTGGGTTTTATTTTTTGGAAATGCTGGGTTTGGAGTATTATGTGAATTCCATGTCATTCCATGCTGTTATATCCCATCTTCCTTTTATTATGAAGTTCAGAAACTAAATTGTTCTGCTGCTGCAGGATCTGAATATACTAAATAAAACTTCACTAGCAACATTAAATATTCTGGAAGTGTATGGACGAATTACCGTTGTGTCAGAAAAACAACCCAAATTTATTTTAGTCATAGGTTTAAGATGACTCTCACTGTCATTTTCACACCATTCCTCTCCTGAACTCATTTTGTCACAAAAGAAAGACAACATGGATATGCATCTATAGTCATTACTGAATTGAAATATCCCAAGCTGTGAAAATGTCTGCTGATAAAAGCAGAAGATATTGAAAAGACAGGTCAATGTAATGTGTTTATAGCTTACACTACAATTTCTAAACTTTGATAGGCAATCAAAATAAAACCGACAGCTATTATCTAGGTAACACCAACTTATCCATTAGGAGGACAGATAAACATTTTGTCACCTTTAGGACTAGTAAGAAAATTTATGGTCGGTCATAAGTCTGACATATGACAATTGACATATGGTAAACTGCTAAATTACCAAAATTCAGCAGGTAGCTGGAACTTTAATGCAAGGTTTTATGGACTGTTAAGAAGGCAGATATAAACATACACAATTTTGATCACCTTATTAACACTGAAAGCCAGAAAAATGTAATTGAGAATATGTTTTGTCTACAAGATCAAACCACTTAGATGAAAGACAAAGTATAGCATAATGACGCTCAATGCCAGTCAAAGCACCAAAGCACCAAAAGCTCTTTAAACAGTATTAGGAGCAGTGAAAGAGTAGTATTTTCACTGCAATTTCTTTGTGTAATATTTATGGCATGATGATCCTACACAAAATAAAAATGCAAGTTACAAGGAAAAATCTTTTCTTGCATTTTAAATATGCTCAGAAAACAATAAGTGACTTTTTGTTAAACAAGGGCATTTTATCCAGATTTATATTTCTGTTGACAGTATGAAAATACACTAAATCATGTTTCTATATGTAGAACATGAATAGATTTTCTTAAAATTTTGAGTGTTGCTTTTTCAAAGTAAATAAAACTATGACAAAGTGTGAAAGGAAGGTAAAGAGATGAGGACAGGAAAAAATGTTTGATCTTGTTTAATCTAATAATGTAGCATAAATTCAGCCCACTTGCAAATATTCTAATTATTTTATAGAATAGTAATAAGAATCTTTGGAGAAGATTTGAAGATATGGGGGACAAAACTTTTCTATGAACTTCCACCAGGATGAAAGTGCTGTACGAACAGACCAAAAGAATAAGAAAAAAAAAAAAAGAGATATTCCTCTAATATGAATGTTCTCTGATTCCTTTTGCCTTTGCAGAAAGCATTTAAAAATAACTAGGTGGCTGGCCTGCAGCACAATCTGCAGGACAGCTTACTGTGCCCCAAAGCAGAAAGCTACCTTTCAAAACAGAGCACTAATGCACTCCATTTTTCAAAGAATTACCAGGAATTTCCAAGAATTTTAGCTTATCATTGGAACAGCAAATGCTTCCCAGAGAAAATGTTTCAGTACGAAACAGAACATGCATATGAAGGGGGAAAGTAGGAAGACAAGACTGCTGTAGCAGTTTGGGCTCCATCTCGATATCTCAGACAGAAAATCTTTAACTGTTGTATTTATGTGAGTGGATTAAGTATTCTCCTAGCAAAGAAATTATTCTGCCATCTAGTAGGCCAGGGTCCTGTGAGATTCATGTGTTTGCCTTATTTATATTACCTGAAGTTATACAACTTCCTTCTCTAGAAAACCCATTGGGCTAAGAGCAGAGCAACAGAAAAGCTAAGATTACCCACAGAAATTCTCTGTGGAATACCTGTGGAAGCATTGAGACGCCTCCTGAATGGCTGACATGGGGCTCCCAAACATTAATTCACAGGTGTTGACCGAAGAAAAAGAGGGATACTTTGACAAACTAAGGTAAATATAGAGAATAAGAAGGATTTCAGAAATTACAAAACAAAGTAAGTCTGCATGTCACAGGAACAGGAAAAATATAAAAGAATGGACCATTATGAATAGCATAAAAGTTCTTATACATTAAATTTTTCCATGGTATGTACACAAACATATTGATTCTTTTACAACTAAACTGACTCTGTGACCTTTACTTTCTGAATCATCTCCCAATGATTTCCAGTTATTTTATTTTCTGTTACCATAACTATGTGGATCCCTATGACTAAAGCTAAATAAAATGTTTTTGGTGATGAAAACATTTACTAGATTGCTATTCATTTTACTACCTTGTATCTTCAAGTTATTTTCTTTGGGTTGTTATTTTAAATTAATCCAATCCTTTAAATTAAATATTTCAAAAAATCAGTAACAGCAATGCATTTGTTTTGGTCATAGCTTTTGAGGAGGGGAAAATTCAAAGTAACACAACCTGTTATCCCTTCTCCTTTTTTATCTCTTCTAGGTATAAGGACCATATCTAAGATGTGTACTTCTGTACTGTAACTCAGCCTGAGGAATAATTGGGTCAAAATATCAGTCAGGTGTTCCACTAAAAAGGGACATTACTTATTTTTTTTTTCTTCTTTTAAGGGAAGACTTTAAAAGGCTTTGTACATCAGATGTTTTGATTTCTTGCAATATGAAGAATACCTGAAGATTAGTTTATGATGAGGCTGCTTTGAGTACTTTCAGAAAAAGGGTTCATGCTGAATCATAGTTCACTGTAACAGGTTTATTTAATTTTTAAAGCTACTTATATATACATCAAAATTGGAATTTGAATTGTAATATTTCATTTGCCCCATCATGTCTGCTTTGATTTAAGATGATGGGTACTTAAATATCTGGATTCCTGAATTAATTATCTTTGTTGTCTATTTGAAGTTATGTGTATGTGTATGCATTTGTGTACATTTGAAAATATAAATATAGGAACTGACAACATCTGTTTGGGGAAGGAGGAACGGCATCTAATGGGGGTGTTTTTACCACTTTGTTATCCTAAATTATCTTATCAGCATATATAATTGGAAAATATATAAAATATGATCCTATGTCTTCACGGGTGCCAGGGGGACTTTTTAAATAATTTCTTTTCCTTCCCTAAAGCTGACTCTAAAACAGATAAGTTACTGTCTTAATAACTGAGTTTATATCACTTTTTCTCTGTGTAGAAAGGCAGCTTCCTATGTAAGCAAGACTTAAAAAGTAACAGGATTCCTCATTGCCAATTTGCTAATCTTTATCACATCTTTCGCAGCTCTGATCTTGCTAACCTAAATACACTGTTGCTCATGTCACCGTATGAGACGGCCAAAGGCAAGTTGTAAGTCAAGAAACATTGGCTTTTTTGAAAATCACATAACGGTGACAAAACACAAACATAATTCTACTGTCATGGTTCCAGGTCAACTCACGAGTGGAAAGAGTCTATGTTCCACTGATTACCCTTCACAAAAATATGGGAGACTATGAAGTCATAAAATTCGAAAGCAGTTTGAAATCCATGAACTCAAAACTTTTGCCTTAAATTCTACACTAGCAATAGACATGCCAGTTATCTGGATTAGAAAAAAACCCACAACTACTTTTGCATCTTTTATGAGAACTCTTACAGTATATCAAAGTCACCATACTACCCATGCCTACTGCAAGATTAACCTTATTTAATAAAGAAATTTAACATATATGATTAAATACTAGAGGCTAGAGATAAATCTTTAGCGATAAATATGTTGTAATTCAACAACTGTGCATATGGTGGATTTATGATAGCTACTAAAACCTTTGGACTCATATTGGACTCATATGCCATTAACATAGATAATGTTTTGTTTTCATGAGGGATTGAATTCCTTCACAAGAAAAGTACATGTCATCTCATTTCTTGGTCACTGAAGACTGCATGTTGTCAACTTTAATTTCTTTATTTTTTGTGACCAGTTTCTTCTCATGGTTCTATCACTGCCATGCTAGAATACAGTGTTCCTTTCACTTCCAGTCTTCTGTTAGGGTCAAGGTTATCTTCATCATTAATATCCATACACAGCTCTTATTTCAGGAATATCCCAAAATCCCCTTTTGCCTGAATAAAAGTTACCAGACTAATAGCATCTCATGAGAACTTAGTAATTCTTCTTTTTTGCATTACCTGGTATCATCCATCAGTCATTTCCTAGCAGTTGTCTCACTATCTTATTAAATTTAAGGTAATTTATGGAATTATCCTGCCTAAGAGGTGTGCAGGACCTGTTTTCTTCCATTTTTAATGTGCAATCACTTCATTGGAATATATTCTTTTCATATATTTTGTATCAGATAGAACTTTTTTTCTGTAGGGAATATTTCTCCATGCCATACATACAGACTTTTCAGAAGACAATAAATACACCTGCTGTGTTCTGCAGCAGAATGATTGCGTCAAGGGAGGTGGCTGTTATTTCCCACAGTACCAGCTGTTCCATCCCATAACTCATATTAAAAACTAGCATGTTTTATCATTCTCTCAAATTCCTTATCGTGTTTACAAATAAAACTGAAGTTATGCACTTCTTTTACCTTTTAAGTTCCCCCAAGAAGTAATTCCCGCTTAACATAATTCTTCATGTGGTAATATCCCAAAATTATTCTTGCAATATTTTAATACTCTTTTTACACTGGTGTGTTTCTATATCTAAATGTATTTGATAACGTAGATTTAACATTAGTGATTTTTAATAGCAGGTCTCACAACTTTACTATAATTAAATTATCACATCTCTCTGCCAATGGATAACTCTATTGACATCTGATCTGTCCATCAGATGGTGTTGATGCTTTGATGAAAATCAACACTATCCGGAAAAAAATAACTTTGTCTTTTTCCCATTTCATACTAAGATAGGACAACCCTCAGAATCGATACAGGCTGGGGGATGAAAGGATTGAGGGCTGCTCTGCAGAGAAGGGTTTGAGGGTGCTGGTGAATGAGAGAATGGACATGAGCTGGAAATGTTCGTTTTCATCACAGAAACCCAAGTGTGTCCTGGGCTGCGCCAAAAGCATCGTGGCCAGGAGGGCAAGGGAGGGAGTTCTGCCCTACTATTTTGCTCTGGTGAGACCCCATCTGGAGTGCTGAATCCAGCTCTGGGGTTCCCAGTACAAGAAATACATGGACCTGCTATGTACAGCTTGTCCAGAGAAGGACCATAAAAAAGGTCAGAGAGATGGAAAAACCCTGCTGTGAGGAAACGAGAAGGGAGGGGAGGGGAGGGGAGGGGAGGGGCAGGG
>QWTY01091517.1:0-11865 GCA_008033365.1 Pseudorectes ferrugineus | reverse complement strand
GCAGAGCGGGCAGGGATGTGGAGGAGCTGTGTGCCTCGGAGGGAACGCTGCAGTTCATCTTGCAGCAGAGCCACGTCCTCTGCACGCCTCCTCCAGGGCTGTGATGTGGCACTGGGACCCCGAAATCCGGGCCTGCCCTGGCAGCGACAGCCCCAGGTCTCTGCTGCAGCCCCCGGGGGCACCAAGGGTTATGGAAGGCCTGGGAAGCCCCCAGGCTCTGTGCTTTCTTCCCCCAGGATAACTCCCAGTGGGGATCAGCTCCTCCAGCAGCTGGGGGCAGGAGCAGGAGGAGCCCGGGCCAGAGGGAGCTGAGGGAGGTTATTGCAATATTTAACCCTTGGCTTCTTGCACAACTCAAGACAAACCTTGTCTGCTGTTTCTGCCTCAGTTTCCCCAAACTCAGGGCACACATCACCTTGCCCAGTGAAACCAGGGCACGGTGCTTCAAATGTACAAACCTTCTCCACCAAATGATGTCTGTGGAGTCTGGGATACACCAGAGGGCCTCCCGGGACAGGAGCTGGAGGGGTGTTTGCTCTCGAAGGGAGACTGGTGGTCATGGATGGGTTGGACACTGCTCCACGGGCGAGTCCCCTTTGCAATGAGGAAGGAGGTGGGGGGATTCTCCACGGGCTGTCCCCCCATCACGCCAGCTCTGTGCTACATCCCCACGTCGCATCCCGGCACTTCCCTCCCACACACGCAGGGCCTGAGCAGCGCCGCGCGGGCGGGAATGGAGCCGATCAGGACAAACCCGACCGGCAGTCGCCTGCCCACAGCCCGGGAGCTGCTGAGCACCCTTCGGGCTGCCGGTGGGGTCGAGGGGCCTTGTTAAGGCTCTCATAATTAAGATAGCCCCAAATGACTGGTTATCAGCACGGGGAAGGAAGTGATCCCGCTTCCGTGTCAGACATCACGTCTGAAGGCAAACGAGTGGTGTCCGTGTGGGACTGGGCTGGATCAGCCTGTGGCTGTGGGGAGCAAAGGGGATGGTGGTGGCCACTGCGCTGGCCACGGCATGGAGTGGGCATCCCAGAGTGGCACAGCATCAGGTCAGACTTCTGGGAAGTCCCCACAGACCAGAACTGAGATGGAAAAGCCCTGTCTGTGTCTCCCCTGCCATCACAGAGGCTGAGCCTGTGCCAGTCCCGTTCCCCATCTCAGACAAACCTGGCTGCAGCCCCATCATTTCCCAGCCCTTGGCATCCCCGCCATGGGATGCCAACCCTTCCTGCGCCCATTGCCGGCCTCCACACCTTGTGATGAAGCCACTCTCGGCCCCTTTCCCCACAGCACGAGCATGGCCAGCAGAGCCTGGATGGCCATTCCACTCCTATTTAAAGCACAGGCTGTCAGGACGAAGGGGGATCCCTGCGGCACAGGGCCCTGGACGGATGTAGCATGGTGAGGACAGAACCCAAAGCAGCCTCATGGTCCCGTGGCACCTGCCAGGAGCAATGGGACAGCTGCTCTCACATCCTCCCAACACGACTCATGCCTTCCTGAGCGGAAATTGGGAGCGGGTTAGTCACCGAGAAGGGTGAGGGGCAGGTCAGGACGCTGCACTCCCCGGCATCCAGCTATTTCCTCCCATGACACCTTGCTGAGGAACCTCAGGGCTGTTTACAAACGCTGGACTGTGTCATGGCAGCAGCCGGGGAAGCGGCTGAGCCCGAATCTCACCCAGAATCAGCTGTGAGTGCTGCAGTTCCCAAGCCAAAAGCATCAGGGCTGGGAGCAGGTTTTGCCCCTCTGAGCATCCCTCTGTACCCACAGCGCCCAAGGAAGTCTTTCTGGAAAGCGCAACGCTCCAAATCACAGCATCTTGGCTCTCCTCGTAGGTCTGCTCTGGAAAAACAAGACTCAACCATGTTATCTGCCCAGCTGGTCATCCCGTGCCCTCCCTGCAATTTCTTGGCCGGTTCCAGAAGGTTTAAGCAGGGACAGAGGGCTCACTGCTAATTAAACTGCCCTAAGTGTGAGGAGTGATGCCTCCCTGAGGTGTAAGCTCAAGGTTAGGGCAGTGCTACATCCATGGGGAATTGGTTGGCAAAAAAAAAAATCCTTGTTGGGCTGGGCTAGACCCCTGGGAGCCCAGCAGTCCCTTGGGAGGGTGAGGTCAGTCCTGTTGCCAGCAAAATCTGCTGTTAATGATTTTTGCCAGCTGCCGTGACCACAAAGCAGCCCCCTGGCACCCTCCAGGCAAGTCTCCTGGGCTCTGTCCCCAGAGCTCTGTGCCCCAAGGTGGGGTTCACAGCACAGCCCACCTCCCTCCACGGGGCTTCATGCCCATGGCAACCTCCAACCCCCACGGATACCTGATGGCGAGCCACCAGTAATGGGTAGGACACCATCCCTCTCCATCCTCCCTCCTGGAAGTGTCTCCCGCCGGCTGCGCACTGTCCTCAGGCCTCGCTGTGCCTCGATTTCTCCAGGCCCCCACTTCACTCCTCTCGTGCTTGGAGAGATGCAGAAATGGTATCAAAACACTGTTCAGTCCAACGTGGGGGCTTCAGGGACCCCCGCCAGCTCCCATCCGTGCCTTGCTGGGAATGATGTGCAGGAACTGGGGCGGGGGTGGCTGCCGGGTGCTCTGCCTCCCCTCTCCAGGCGTGACCGTGGGTCTGTTCCCGGCCATCCCCAGCACCGTGGGAGCACCCACGCCAGACACCCACCCCGGCAGCGCAGAACCACCCGCGGCAAACCCACGGCGTCGCTTTGCCCCCGCCCGTCTGCAGAGCCGGTTACCCCCCGGAGCCATCCCCGGAGCGCGGGGCGGCGCTTGGGGAAACCGAGGCAGCTGCCGGGGGTGTGGGGGGTACCGGACCACCCCCGGGACGGGCCCCCCTCGGCGGGGGAAGAGGTGGCCGGGGGGGTGGGTGGGTTAAATTTTTATGAATGGGGCCGCCCCGCCTGCCATCGCCGGGCGTCAGCAGCGAGCGGCGGCGGGCGGCGCTCCCCGGTGCCTCCCGCTCCGCTCCGCGCCCGCTCCGCCGATGGCCGCCGGCCGCCGCGCTCCCCCGGAGCCCGGCGGGGGCCCGGTGCTGCTTCAAGGCATCTTCGGCGCGGGGCCGGCCCCCGGTGCCGCCGCCTGCTCGCTGTCCCTGACGGCCCGGGAGCTGCAGGTGCGGCGTGCCGGCGGCTGCCCGGGCGGCTCGGCCGGTCCCGACGCCGCGCTCCGCCTGGCCGACTGCGTGGGCTCGGCCGCCTTCCCCGCGGCCGCGGCCGCCGCCTGCTTCTCGCTGGTGTGTTACCCGCTGCGGGGGCCGCGCTGGGGGCCGCCCGCCCGCCAGCGCCTGGAGCGGACCTTCCGCGTCTCCCGGGGTCCCGATGCCGAGGGCAACCTGCGCATCGCCCAGGCCTGGAGCCGCCGCATCCGCGAGCTCGCCGTGCCCGCCGTGCCCGCGCAGGACGGTGAGTGCCGAGCCTCCCCCGCGCCCGCCCGCCACCGCTGCCCGCGGGGCTCGCTCCGCCGGGGCCGGCCGGGGGTCGGGGTCGCGGTCGGGGTCGCTCCGCCGCCGGGCCCCCCGCGGGACGGCCGTGCCCGAGCCGGGGGCGCTGCTCGGTGTCGCGTTCCGGGGCCACGGGGGGGACACAGACGGGAGGTGACCCGCGCCCCCGTGGGGTCACTCGGACCCCCGCCCTCCCCCCCACCGTCCCCCGAGTCTGGGGGGCACAGGGACATCCCCGCGCGCAGGGGTTGGTGGTTTCTGTCCCCTTTCGCCCTTAATTTGAAGGGGCAGCAGGGACGTGGTCACGCTATGGGGGCCCTTTGCACCCACCCCCGTCCCCCCATTGCTCCCGTTCGATAACTCCAAAGGGCAGCATGATCCAAGGAAAAAAAAGTAATCATTGCTGACGCAGGCAGGACGGGAGCCAGGCACTGTCCCCAGCAGGTCCCATCCATCACTTGGGATTTGGGGGCAGGCAGATCCCCCCAGGACCCCCGCGGCCCAGCGGGATCTCAGGGCAGCCTGGCAGGGTCTGGGTTTCTGATCCCGCTCCCCTCGGGAGCTGTCAGTGTCTGGAAGGGGAGGGTCCTGCTCGGGGGCCGCGTCCCCCATCTCCCGCAGGCAGGGCAGGGCGTGCTGGCAGATAGTTGAACATCTGAGCAGAGATTCAATTATATGCACTACTTCATTTATTTGGCTGTCCAGTCGCTCTGATCAGACTTGGAAATTAAGAGGCATGCGGTTAGAGGGATCCTGTCAAATCACATTTAGCCCAGCTCTTCCTTGCTTGGATTTTAAAATGCAGCTCTGTTTTTTACATGACCTGCAGCTACAAAACAACTTTCTGTCTCTCTTCCTAAAGAATTACAAAAAAATCCAGTGGAATGGGGTGAGGGCAGAACCAGTTCCCCAGCTCTGTTTCCAGCCTGAACTCTGCAGCTGGAAGTCTCCAAGCGCTTTCCAACCCTTGCCCTGTGAGCAGGTGGTGTGAGGGTGCCAGGGCAGGAGCAGCTCGTTGGACGCAGGGGCCTCGGGGGAGCCGGGGGAAGGAGGATGGGAGAAGGCAGTGCAGAATTTTGCAGTCACTTTTCTCGCTGAGGGCCAGCAGGATTTGCAATCCTCCTCCCTCAGTTTGGGACAGAGCTAAAAATGCCTCTCGTCCACACCCTGGGCTCGCACGTGCCGGCAGAGAGGCCTGTGCGGGACTGATAAGGCTGTGCTGGGAAGCTGCGGGTGAGTCCGTGCAGAGAGTCCTGTCACCCTGTCCCCACGGGGAGGGGACCTGGGGAGCCACCAGCGATCCCGTCCTGGTGCTGTTGCAGCTCCAGCATCCTCTGGGATAAAAGCCCTGTGGAATGCTGCAGCAGGGATGAAGGGATGATTCCCCCTCCTCGTTTCACCCTAAGGGATAAACAGAAAGTCCCTCAGCAGCTGATAACCCCAAAGCTGGGGCTGCCTGCAGCGTGTCCCAAACTGCAGCTATCCAGGAGGGAGCAAACCGCCCCCAGGCTTGTGTCCCAACAGGGAAATCCAGCCCCAGGAAGCTCAACCCCAGCCTTATTCTGCCTGGCACGCTTGCTCCTTGTGCCCAGAGAGTTTCCAGAAGGATGCGGGGATGCAGTGGAGTGGCTTGGGCTGCAGACGGCGGAGCTGTGGCAGTGTGGTCCCGGCCTGAGCACGGCCAGGACACGTCACATGGGAGGATGTGGGCAGAGGGAGTGTAGCAGAGTTTGTGGCAGCAGCTGGAGCCCCTTCCTCCTGCTGACTCAGATTCTGCTCTACTCAGCATTTGAGGCTGAAAGCGACCACGCTGTGCTGGGAAGTGGAATCTTGCTGGGATGCCAGGGACTGGCCGGTGTTGTGCAACAGGAAGGGTTGGATGCTGAAATCTGTCTCCCTGTGCATCACCACTGCTGGGCTCCAGCTCTGATCTAGCACCCTCCAGTTCCACCACAGGGCTGAGCCTGGTGCTGCTGGTGCCTCCAGTCCCACGCTGGGATCGCTCCTGTCACTACTCACAGCCTGGTACCAGCAGTCTGTCCCTTGGGAGGGAGTCATGGCATCCCTCTGTGCCCTGAGCAGCGTTTGTTTTCCCCCTCCAGCCAAGGAGCTGATCCTCGGGGTCCCAGCCTTTCCCTGCTGCCCAGAGGAGGCCACAGGGCAGCACCCACAGGTCCGGGCAGGATTTTTAGGCAACACCCAGCTGCATCTCCGTGTGCGTGTGAGAAACGATGTGCCTGGTTAACACTGCGGGGTTAAAAACTGCATTTAGGCTTTGGAAGTGCCTTTGGCCTTTGCTTTTCAATATCCAGGGCTGGAGGGGGGAAAGAGAGAGAAAAACCCCCTATCACCTGCCTCCAGCAGCTGGGGCTTGAGCCCAAACCCTGCGTGGGGGCTTGTCTGCATTTGCTAGCAGGGGATTTAGTGCCTGTGGGGACCAGGGAAGCTCCAAAGGGTTGGGAGCAGGGTCAGCTCAGCCCCGGGGTTGCTTTTTGTTATCCCTGACCCAAGCTGGAGTGGCCTTTGCTCCGGTTGCTTCACTGCTTTCCCCGAGGGCAGCTGGTCCCTTTGTGTCTGGAACCCACTGATAAGGGGCTGGGGAAGGAGGGGGGGAGCAGTGGGGAGAACCAGCTTGGAGCCAGTGCTTGGAGCCAGTGCTTGGAGCCAGCACCCAGAGCCAGGCTGAGCCCTGCAGCTCTCACAGGCTGATCTTTGTTGTGGACTTCATGGCAGGTCCCAAGCAGCTGGCAAGGGGACAAGGAGGTGTCCTGGAGGGTGACAGCCCCACTGGATCATCCATGAGGCCAGGAAATAATCCTGGTGGTGATGAAATCAGCAGAGCTCTGTGTGCTCCACGGGCATGGAGATGGGATGCTCCAGTCCCACCTCCCCACAGGCAGCTTGTGGAGCTCGTGGCCATGACTGGTGTGATGCTGGGTGTCACCCAGGGGAGGTGACACATGCGGTGACCTCCATGGCCCCAGGTTCACCTCTTCCCACCACCGTCCCCACTGTGGGTGGCAGGAGGGGTTTGGCTGTAAAACCCCAGCTCGTGTGTTCCAACAGCTGAAATCACTGCAGGAGTGCAGATGAGGTGGGGGCACCCCAGCCCAGTGGGGCTGAGAGGGGGTTCCCGGCCCAGGACAGTGCTGGGGGAGGCCTCCCTGTCCTGACTCAGCAGCTCTTCCTGCTGAGTCAGCAGTGCAGCCTCGCGCTGGGCCCGTGTGCTGGGGTGGGCACCAACCCCCCCTGGGCCCAGAGCTGGTGGGGACACCCCCAGCCACCCCAAAACTGGCTTTCCCCTGCAGAGCCCGGGATCTGCAGAGGCGCTGTGAGAGCCTGAGGCCGCTGCCCTCCCTCACTTCAGGGCCTGGGGTGCCCAGCAGCACCCAGGGATCCTGCCCTCCTCCTCCTCCTCCTCCTCCCTGTGCCTCCCTCAGGGCAGCTCAGTGGCCTCCCCCTGTCCCCCTGCATGGGGACCACTGGGCTCGGGGAAGGAGAGGCTGGAAGCAACTGGGGAGCAGAGGGATGGGACCCCTGCCAGGCTTGTAATTACAGCCGGGCCGAGGCCCTCGCAGGTGAAACCCGAGCCCCGTGGGGAGCAGGGGAAGCAGGAGCGTCCGTCTGCCGGCACAACTGTCTGTCCTGGCCCTGCTCCATCCGGGTGGATGTGGGGAATTGGGACCTGGAGTTCTCCGCCCCCCCGCTCTGGTATGGCTGGAGTGCTGCAGGGCTCCATCCTGGGTGTGAACATCTCTGCTGATTGCGGGGCAGCTCAAGATGAGTCCCTGCAGGCCCCTGTGTCCCGTCTCTGCCACCTCCCCAGCATTCCCAGCAGGGACCCCCCATCCCTGCTCACCCCCGTTGCCTCTGGGTGGGGATGCAGCCCAGGGAGCTTGTGAGGATGGGGGAGGCCCAGTTCCCCCTCCCCTTTTGGTTTTGGCAAATGCTGCCCTGGCTGGCAAAGCCCTCCCAGGGCAGGGCCGTGACCCAGCACCCTGAGCCCCCTGTCCCCCCCCAGGTGACAGCTATGGGGTGCTGCCCCGGCCCTGCCACGCGCTGGTGCTGCTGAACCCGCAGAGCGGCTCTGGCCGTGCCCTCGATGACTTCCAGGCAGTGGTGCAGACCATGCTGGCCGAGGCTGACATTGCCACCACTGTCTTCGTCACTGGTGAGTCCATAGCAGCTCCTCCTCGTCCTCCTCCTCCCTTCCTGCCCAGGGATCCTACCTGGGCACTGCCATGTGGGGACAGGTTCCTCTAAGGGCCTCTGACTCCCTGCATCAGCACAGCTCCGGGTCCTACAGGATGGTGCCACTTGAGGAGTGACTGCCTCGCTTCCTGGATCCCTGGCTGGGGTCACCATCTGGGACTGGGGTCACTGTCTGGGGGGTGGCAGCAGGAAGGGCAGAGGGATGGAGGGTGATGCTCAAACCTCTCCACTTTCCCCGACAGAAAGACCCCACCATGCGCATGAGAAGGTGCGAGATGAGGACCTGTCGCAGTGGGACACTCTGGTGGTCATGTCTGGGGACGGGCTGCTGTTCGAGGTGAGGGGCACCACGGGGCTGGGCAGAGAGCTGGGAGAAGGGGGTGCCTGGGGCAGGAGCCAAGATCTGAGTCAGGAAGTCAGGCAGGGAATGGCAAAGGAGAGATGGCACCAAGCTTGGAGTAAAGCAGCCCTGGCCTCTGTGCTGCCCTGGGCAGGGGCACCGTGGGCTCTGCTCCCCCCCGGCTGGGCAGGGCCCGCTGGGTTCCTTGGGTACGACAGGCTCCTTCATCCCTGCAGGTGGTGAACGGGCTCATGGAGCGTCCGGACTGGAGGGAAGCCATGAAGAAGCCGCTGTGCATCCTGCCAGGAGGCTCTGGGAATGCCCTGGCTGCCTCCATCAATTACTATGCAGGGTGAGTCCCAGCCCCATGGGGCACCCGCTGCCCCCTGCACCGGCCAGCACTCGGGGCTGCACTGGAACCAGGAGGGGATGAGGGAAGAGAAGGCTGTGTGGGGCTCCGGCGCAGGGGAGGGTGCTGGGATGCCCAGGGGTGCCTGTCAGAATCCTCACTCCCCACAGGCTGGTGCAGCACAGCCCCAGCTGTGAGCAAGGGATTAATCCCTGTGTATTCTACTCCTCCCACTCCCTTTCTCTGCTCTGGGCTCAGAGACTGGTAAAGCTTTAACCCAAAGGACCCCCCCCAGGCACAGCCAGTCCCGCACTGTGGGGGACCAGGATTGCCCGGACTCGGTTCCCTCTTTCAGGAACTGGTTTATCCCTCCCACCTCCATCAAAACCACTCCCAGCAGCTGTTCCCGAGGGACCCTGTCACCCAGCTGGGACATGTCCCAACCATGACACGAGGGTGAGGTCTGCAGGTGGATGCTGGGGCAGCAGGAGGGGTCCTGAGCTCCAAACTCACCCTCTCCATCCCTCACAGCTACGAGCACGTCGCCAAGAAAAAGCTGCTGACGAACTGCGCCTTCATCCTGTGCAAGGGGCTGCACACGCAGATGGACCTGGTGTCGCTGACCACGGCCTCGGGCAAGCGCTTCTTCTCCTTCCTGGGCTTTGGCTGGGGCTTCATCTCGGACGTGGACATCGACAGCGAGAAGTACCGCTGGCTGGGCAGCGCCCGCTTCACCCTGGGCACCCTGCAGTGCCTGGCCAAGCTCAGGGTGTACCAGGGCCGCCTGTCCTACCTGCCCCTGGCCGCGGAGCAGGGCAGCTCCCCGGCTCCCCGGGACCCCCACGCGCCCGTCACCAACGGCCACATCCCGCAGCCGGCGGGGACGGAAGCGCCCGGCTCCCCGCCCCCCGACTCGCTGCTGGTGCCGCTGGGCCAGCCCGTGCCCGCGCACTGGACCGTGGTCCCCGAGGAGGAGTTTGTCCTGGTCTACGCCATCTACCAGTCCCACCTGGGCACCAACCTGCTGATGGCACCGGCGGCCCGGCTGCACGACGGCTGCATCCACCTGTTCTACATGAAGGCCGGCATCAGCCGCGTGACGCTGCTGAAGCTCTTCCTGGCCATGTCCAGGGGGACCCACCTGGACTTGAACTGTCCCCACCTGTGCTACGTCCCCGTCCGGGCGTTCCGCCTGGAGCCACGGGTGGCCGCAGGCATCATGACGGTGGATGGGGAGGCGCTGGCCTGCGAGCCTGTGCAGGGCCAGGTCCATGCCCGCCTCTGCCGCGTCCTCAGCGGCTCCTGAGCTCCATGTTCGCCCTCCCTGCGGCGCTGAGCTGCCGGCACGGCCCGGCGCGAGGGTGGCAGAGCCTTCCTCCCACTCAGGAACCCCCTCCTTCCATAGCAATAGGTCTTGGGGGGCGTGGGGCTCATCCCCTCGCTTGCCCCCACGCTTAGCTTTACCCCTTTGGGACGGCCACCAGTGCCGTCCCAAAAATGAGCCACAAGCCCCATCAGGTACTCGGTGCCGGCGTGTTTTATCCTGGTACGAGGTCCCGGCCCCGAGGCGGCTGCGCCGGCACAGCCCCGTCCCCTCCCCAGCTCGGACGCACACGGTGGCATTGCTGTGTCCCCGCCCTGGAGCCAGTGCCACCCCCAGGGAGGGTCAGGACCAATAGATCTAATACAATAAACCGACTTTTTTAAGAATGTTTCTACCCAAAGCTTCCTGTAGAAGCGGAGTTTATTCTTGTGAGAAATGCAAAATAAATATCTAGCATTTGCAAAAACATCCTGGGTTTTGAATCCGAGCTGACAGCTGCTGGCAGGGGCAGGGCTCACCCACAGCCTGGCTGCATGGACAGCAGGACAGGTTTAGCTCGGCACTGCAGCCCTTTGCTCCTTGACATCCTGGGGCCAGGAGCAGCACGGAGCAAGGGGCCGTGGAGATGCTCCCAGGGGAGATGCTGAGGACGCAGGACACGGAGCATTGCTGCCACCACCCACCCCCATTTCTGGGGTGCAGCGGTGCCTCCCTGCTCAGCCTCACGCTGGGGCCGATCGTACCCAGGGAGCTCAGCCCTGCAGACACTTGGGGACATCCTGGGGAAAGCTCGGTGCCTCTGAGCGACAGCAGGGAAGGGCTCATGGAAGAGGTTCGAGGAGGGGGTCGTTGGAGCTGGGGGGATTGGCTTTCTGCAGGGGCCCTTTGGGGGGCTCTTGCATCCCTTTTCTCGGGCTGCCCGGGGCCAGCTGGAGCCCTGCTACAGGTCCCTGCCTTGGGGCTTGCCTGGGGGGGATTACTCAGCCTCTTTGGTATAAAATTGCAGTAATTAAACCTCATTTTCAGCGCTCAAGTACAAAGCAGAAGAGTAAACAGTGGTGGCTGTTTGCATTTATTCAACTGCAAACTATGCAATTAGGATGGCAGATCCGGGAAAGAAGAGCACGATTGTCCTCCCCCCATGGCCTCACTTGCTCATGGAGAGGAGCCCTGTTCCTGAGCCAGCAGGGCAGGCAGCAGCTGGGAACCACCTCCCGAAATAAAGTTATTTCCCCCGTGGCATCGGGCCAGGTGTAAAAACAGGCTGAGCAATAACTCTCTAACCCTGTTGAGCTGCTGGAGGGAGAGCCCGTGGCAGGGGATGCGCTCAGAGCTCTCGCTGTCTCTGTCAAGGGACACGGATCAGCAGAGCGGAGCCGTTCGGGCTCGCAGCGCCTGAAAGGCTCCCTGCAGGCTCCTCCCGGGAGGGCTGTGTGGCGCTCAGCAGCAGGTTGGCCGGGATCGCCTTGCCCTCCCTTTCCCGGGTTTTGCTGCACAGCTCTGCCATCACCCATCTGCTTCCAAACCCTGTCGGACGGCAGCAAAGGGCTCTTCCCGGGCGCTGCTCCCTCGCTCCCGGGACCCAGGGAGGGGGCAGAGGGGGCTGTGAACAGCTCCAGCACAGCCGCGAGTCCCAGCACACCGAGACACCGCCCCTGTCGTGCCCCTCGAGCTGCTCCTGCAGGCTGAGGGGGGCAGAGAGGACCCCCACGGGGACAAAACACGAGCCAGGACTCCCGACTCCGCAGCAGTGAGGGCTCCGGATTCCAGCAGCACCCGGCGAGTGCGGGACGCCCTCGGCCCCCGGCGGCTCGGACACGGCTGTGCCCAACCTCATCCATCACACACTTACCTCCGCTGCGGTGAGGGGCAGGGCAGGGCAGAGCTCCCCGGGGCCTACCAGGCTGGGGGGCTGCAAAAAGATTTTATTTTTGCCCCGAGTCTGGCCATGATCAGCGGGGCCGCCAGCAGCCGTGTGGGGCACACACTGAGCCACCCGCGGGCACCAGGCGCCAGCAAGGACCACAGGAAACAAAACCCCCCAGCCTGACAGATGCCCTCTGTAAATCAGGGGCTTGGGGAGCTCTTTATAGGGAGCCACAGAGGCAGCCCCGCCCTGCCAGACCTGCCTGGATCCCTCTGGGCTCGCCGGCCTCGGCTTCAGCCAGCGGGACCCCATCCAGCCCCG
>QWTY01091504.1:0-10038 GCA_008033365.1 Pseudorectes ferrugineus | reverse complement strand
GAGTCCTATTGCAGGCAATGACAGCTTCTGCAAGACTTCTACTATTTACATAAAATTCATTAAAAATAGGGGTTTTTGTTGCCTTATATAACTAGTATTGTGCAATTTATCTAGAAGCTTTAGTTTAGCTCACAGAAAAAGGAAAAAAACCTCAAGTCTACATTCTCAGGAGAAATTCTTTAAAAGTTGTTAGACAATTACACGGCAGTAAAGTTTACAAGAAGCAATTTACTTTCTCTAAATTCAATATACACTAAGTTGCTGGCAATTTTCAATCCTATTGTATCACAGCTGTTTTAATGCTCTGTGGAAGTAGCAATTTCATTGCTAACCATTAATCTTCAAATATTTTTAGAAGCTCATAAGAGTAAGCCTGGAAAGTCACAGTATCAGAGAGCACAGGGATGAAATAGACCCCAAAAGGTCATCTAAGCAGGATCAGCAATGCCTAAACCACTTCTGGCAGGTGTTTGTTTAACTTCTTCATTGGAAACTGAGGTGGTGAAGGGACAAACACACAGCAAACCACTAACAGAGACCAAAGACTTCAAACTGAGAAATATTCCAAAACATACTTTCCTCACATGGATGAATTTCCCTGTTAATCTCACTAAAAGGGTTATCAAGCACCGGAACAGGCTGCCCAGGTAAGTGGTGGAATCAAAATCTCTGAAGGTATTTAAAAGATGTGTGGATGTGGCACTTAGAAACATGGTTTAGTGTTGGACTTGGCAGTGCTGGGTAAATGGTTGGACTCCATGATCTTAAAGGCATTTTCCAACCTAAATGATTCTCTGATGAAGTAAATCCCTGATATTCTTTTTGAAGATAAGCCAAATACATCTGCAGCTGTCACTTGCCTAAAGGCAGTGGTATATCGAGATAAAGCACCTGTATTCAGCACCACGTGTTGGCAACAGCTTGGTCACACAGGACCCACATGGAGGAAGGAGGCTGCTCTTTAACCATTGTTTCAAGTGGGATATTTTACTACTGGATGAACAACTCCCAACTCAACAGCTAGATAAAGGTTCCCTTATCCAGTGCATCTACACCTTTGCTTTAGCCCCACCATACCTGTGCCGGGCTGTTTCCACGTCCTTCGGAGATGTGAAGGGGCTCTTCAGGAAGCCCACTCTGCCCTAACTGCTGGGCACTTTGTATGCTCCCTGAGGAAGGGCAGGGAAGGACTGGATATGTATTCAGGACACAGAGACAAGAAGAGCCTACAGCCTGCAAGGCAGGTCCCCAAAAGGACTCACCTCTTGAGAAGGCCATCCTAACAACCCAGAGTCCTGTCATGTGGATCCAATTTTCCAATTGTCAGATTTTTTCCACCCAATTAATTATAAACCTCAATATTGCCATCATCTTCACCATCAGCCTTGTAATCCACCTCAGATTCACCAAGGTGAAGCCAATGAAGAGGGATTCTATTTTATTGTTCAAATAACCAATCCAAAGAGAAGCTGGATATCATTACAGTAACACATTGCACGTATATCTGTTCCACTGCAAAATACAATTCATATTACATAAATACATTAGCAGTATTGCATTTATATAACAGCAAAGAAAATTAAGAATGGCCCTAGCAAGGAAAATATTAATCAGCTTGCTCTATCAAGCAAGTAACTTTAAAACAAATTGTAGCAGCCTACAGATGCCTTTTAGTCAACCAAGAATTGCTCATCCAAACACAAATAACTGACATTTGAGTCAGAAATTTCACTGATATGAACATTTCAATGAACATTTTGATACTGAGATTTAAAGAGGCTGTAATTTTAATAAGAGAGAAAAAAAACCACTAAACACTTGGGATTTGAGAAAGTAATTCCCAGTAATTAACTTATCCTTTGCTTAAGAAAAAGATTTTTTTTTTTGGAAGTACATTGCGTTCTCATCCCCAACTGGTTCCATGCACTGCTCCAAATGCTAAGTGTGTATAGAACAGCTCCAGCTTTGAACTATGCTAATGACCAGACATCAAGAATTTTTTCTGGGCATGAAAACAATTTCACTCTTGGACTGAGTTATCTGAAGGAGACATTGCCGTGTTTGCTATCTGGAACAGTTTAATGCAGAAGTAGAGGACTTCAATTAAAATCATTTTGGCAAAACCTGCATGGCTTTTGGAGGGCTTCACTTCATGTTCGAGCTGGACTTAGATCCCAAACATTTGCAGCAGACTGAAGAATGCCTGTTCTCTGATGCAGTGAGGATTAACCTCCTACTCTGTATGCTCATCTGACAAAGTATACAATAAAAAGAAAACACAAAGTGACTCAAAAAAATCTGAGTACAATTTGAATTAAGTCAAGGATTACAGTACACAAAGCTCACTTGCCAGTTACACATAGTAATAGTAACACACACAGCATGATGTCTGTTAAAGATATGCTACGTGTACTCTCATAAGCACAGAAAATGCAATGCCCTCAATGGTTAAAATTCTAATCACCTTCTAGTGGACACCAAATGCCTAAGGAAAAGAAGTGGTACTTTCTGGATTCTCCATGCCAATACCGTCAGGTTTCAATACCTCAAAGACTTTGTTTCATGGGTAGTTTCTCATGCAATAGTGTTTCTTTATTGCATGTGGATTATTGTAACACTTCTAGCATAAACTCAGAGGGGGGAAAAATGCTTTCCGCAAGGCTTGGTTCTATTCCAAAGTAGAGAGAAAGAAAAACACCCACTGGCCTACTTGAATACTGAAATAGGTCCTTAGAAACTGGAGCCAATGTGACCTGGAGTTTGTCAGTGCTGAACACAAGCACGCAAGTTCCAGTGGGCTTACTGTTCCTCTTGCACCTAGGGGTAGGTTTTGGCCTGCTCACTTAAACCCTCACCACAGAGCTTGGCAATGGATTCCAGGCACCGAAACTTCAATGGCATTTTACACACAGGGGTTTAATTTGGTTTGGCTTGGTCTGAGTTTTAGACACTTGCCTGACACATGGTTTGACAGCAGGCCCCTCCTCAGCACTGAGCTGTACCGCCTAGCCCCTATCACTCCTGGTACTGAGAACGCAGCTGAGAATCAAGACTGATGATTACTGCCTGTGAGAAAAGTGTTTTTAATATAGCAGGTAAGCAGAATATTCAGGTGTCTGGTCTGCAAGGAAACGAGACGCAATTTCTCCGAATCAAGTTCTAGCGCAAACTACTTACCCACAACATTAAACATGCTGACAAGGTATGGGCTGAAATTAACACTGTTTTTTTTTTCACAGCCAGAATATAGGAGTGACATGCCAAACCAGAGGATGGAATTAGCAATTAGTGTCACTTGGCTTCACTGTTCAATATGCATACATGAAGAGGCATGACAGCAGATCCAGACGGATAACACGAGGAAACAGTCGGTACATGGAGGGATCAGTATGTTGTGCAATTTAAACAAACAGTGTCTAATATCAGGCAGGATGAGTCATGAGCATGCAGATGATCCCCAAGGTTTCTCAGCCAGCAGATGCAGATCTCCGTGCTTCTTTCACGAGTGTGCAAAAATTATCTTTAAATGCAAAACTCCTCCATTTTTTTGTGTCATGTTGAATAGATCAAATAGTGGTATAGTCCTTCTTGGACATGGCATTAGGCAGCTTATTATGACATTTGACTTTGCAACACTCACAGTTGTCAGAAACAGAGCAGACCTGGCATTGTGGCATTGTGCCAGAAAGTACAACCACTTAATGTTGCAGGGCAGCAGTATTTCCACTGCTGGTCCAATGTGTGAAATTACTGGGTAGGCAGAAACACAGGCTAGATAGAAAACTAACTCAAATGACAGCTAATAACTGGTTCTTGTTATTGATTTAATCCCTACAAAGTACAGTTCTGTGGATGGTGATACGCTATTCTCATTAACTCAAACCAGAGGGAAAACTGTAAACACATACAGTAAAGCAGAATGAGAGTCTGAATTCCCAGATTTCAAACCCTTGAACAAGCAGTTCAAACTCAATTGCTCAGTCCTGGGGGAAAAAAAAAAAGAGAGCAATGCCTCCAATTTCAAAGTCTAATTAGAGACTTCTCTAATGTATACAATACTTATTTCAAGGTATACATTTAGGAAGATTTTCAGAGAAACTGACCCATCATTACTTGAATAAGCTTGTGTTCTAGTTTGGCTTTCTGTAAAAGAGAAAGGATAATACACACACGTGTGAATGTGTACATGGATTTACTCTCATGTACAAAGGTCCTGTTTTGTGTCCAAGTACCACACAAGAGAGCAAAAAGAGAAAATCGCATAATTGACAATGAAGAACAGACATTTAAATATCCAAATTCACTGCCTGAAATGTCCTTGCTTAACCATCTATGATGTGCTCCAGAAGCACGTTGCACCAGTGTTTCACAGCATATGTCGCAAGACCACGTGGAGGAACTACTTCACTTTGGCCTAAGAACATGAACTGTTTATGTGTGCAGTATTTCACCATCCACAGAAAGACAAATATTAATATTGGCTACCCTAGTAGAAAACCCATCTTCTGATTTTCAGCAGTAGAGATTTTAAAGGCTTTGTAAAAACTTAAAATCTTCATGCAAACTGATAGATTGTGCCTAGATTCATCTAGGACAGAAGTGTTTGTAACTGCTTGAAAGAGCTGGAGAAATACTATAGGTTTCTTCAAGGCATGAACTCTTCTATGTTTTCCATAGCTTTCCAAGCTCTACAACACAGTCTCCTGGGCTTACATAGACTGACACTATTTCATTTGGTCAGCTATGATATACAAAAAAGAATTAACTTCAGTCTGTGGTAAATGAGTATTAATCATCTTTGGACTACTCCACAGATGTACTCTCCACCAAAAACAGCTCATACAACCATAGAATGGTTCTATCCCCCTTGGACTACTTCACAGATGCATTCCACTAAACACACCTCATACAAGTGGCTGCTCTAGCTATGGTACATCATGACTCTTTCTGAAAACAAAAAGACTGGTGGAAAACTGGGGTAATGGCATTAGGCTACAAGTCCGAACTGTAAATTCTGGTCAAGACTCAATCCAAAGACTGGATCTGCAACCTAGACACCACAGAAAAGGTATAGTAAGATTGAGAGGGAGCGAGGAAATAGACAAACAAGCACATATGCATAAATTATACATGCATAAATTATATATATAAAGGCATCTAATCTATAATAAGTACCTAAAAGACCATAGTCTCCTGAAACCTACCTATGATGCTGCACTTCTTTCTGAGAACATGAAGTCCCAAGTAAGTGGGTGGAATCTCAGGGACTAGGCTCTGCAGAGCAGTATCTATCTCTACCACTGCTCCCACTCTCCTAGACAGTACATCGAACACAGCACGTTCTGCAACCCCAAAACTTCACCATAACTTTTACCTTCCTAACTCTGGAGTTCAGAAAACTCAAGGGTTTTCTCAAGAGTTGCTCTGCCACAATTCCCAGAATCCTTGAGTTATGTTCTGTCCAGTGCCCAAAAAGTTTTACTGTCTTTCCTGGACAGGGAAACAGAAAGCAAGTTGTGGTCTTAAGGCTTTTATCATTTATTGCCCAGTTTCTTTGTGTCTTTTAATGCTAAAAAGCCAGTAACAAGTACCCAAGGGCACTGAAGCCTGGCCATTCTCCCTTTTTGATCTAGGATGAATGAATAATCAAGTGATAAAAGGGGGGAAAATTTAGATTAGGTTTTACCTCTTACCCTGTTCTGCCCACAAACAGGCTGTGGTTTACACCTGGGTATTCCCTGCCCTGTTCAGACAGAGCATGTGAACAATTTGCTGTAACTACTTGGTATTTGTAATTCAAGCTATATATACAGGTCATCTGGAATGTTATGCTTCTCTTCCCTGATGAATTAACTCTTGGAGGTTGGCTTCTGGTGGGAACACTCATGGTTCTGCTTTCGTCATTGTGCTAAACACTCACAGCTTTCCTAAACATCCCTGCCAGTAAACACTCACTGGAGAGCTGGAACACAAAGAAAGAATTTGCTGAAAATTTCTAATGAGACTTTGAACCAAGGAAAGTCATTTGCTTTATGTTTACGATTAGCACACTGAGTTCCTGACCTGGTCAGACCTTAAGGTGGTACCACAGAGTAGATGTTAATTTGCAACAAATAATAAATCAAACTGGTCTAGTTTGACTCACCCCAACACCACAAAAAAAGGGCTGCTACTGAGGTTCTTCCCTGGGCAGTAAGCCAAGAAATCCAGCTCTGTGTCACTTTTATCCACATTCCCCTCTGCATCATCAGTCTGGCTACAATCGGCTACAATCTTAGTGAAGGTTTTTCCCAAGAAACCTACATGAGATCTCAGTATGGAAACATCTGCTGATCAGAAGATGTCCCATGACTCAAGCCACTGCATTCCCCACTCCATAGCTGTCTGCTTTTCGACTTAAATGGATTCCCTCTGGAATACAGGGGCAGATACAGATGAGGTTAATAGTGAGACTCATCTCACCTGGCTTTAGCCATTTAAAAGATGTCTGAGTTAAACCAGCTGTCCAGGCTCCCTCTCTAGTCAGTGCAAAGACCTACCTCTAGGAGCAGATTCAACCCTTGTATTTTAGAAAGCCAGAAAACTGCTCCCATCTGTTTTCTGCAGCCCTGATCAAGCTTCCCAATAAGACTAGGTCTTGGATATGGAGATAGCACTCTGTGCAATGACAAAAGTGCCTGATCCATCCAAGAGAACAAGACTGTGAATCTCACAAGCTACAAATTCCCAAAGAACAATCAACTTCTCAACAAGTACAACAGTTCTAAAAAAAATTAAATACAGAACATCTTTCATGGAGGGAAAAAAAAAAGAAAAAAAGACCCCAAACCCAACCCAAAAGCCAGGGTGGAAGGAACGGGGGGAATAAGGAGCAGTAATAAGCAACAATTTTCTATAAGACAACACTTCCAAAAGAAAAACCAGTCATCGTATTATTACAAGCATAAGCGTGCCTTTTATCCATCATTGCTGTAGAGTGATAACACTTTCAGGCTGCTTCCCCTTAGAGTCCCAAGAGGAAAACAGAGATTTTTGCCAAGTCGCCTGTTGCTACTTTTTATCCTGAGTGTTGCCTTTCATCATTACAGAATGGGAATTCTGCCACTGATTTCAAAGACTTTCATGATCATAATTGTAACTTTAGCTTTATATTAATGTACATGTGTTTAATTTAATTGCTTTGTTTAAAGATAAAAGAAAAAATGGATTTCAAATCTCTCAACTGATTTCACTGCACATGTTCATAGTACTGTAGTTAAAAATCTTATGCAGCTTTTTCCTCCCCCCACGGGGAAACAGCAATATAAGAACCACACCTATCTATGTAATGAAAACAGCTATAAAATGTTTACATTTTCTCCATTGTAATGGAAATTTCACACTGTTCTACTGTTAAACTGATTTCTCAAGTCCTTATAATCTAATGTTTTAAAGGTAATTTCATGCAAATCTGTCTGGAGAGGAGGCTAGAAACTTAACCATCTTTAAAAAACAAGGGAAAAAAAATGACTTAAGGCCGTAGCAGCGCCAGTACAGATCAGTGCATTTCTGTCAGTGGTGTTGCATTAATTTACACTTGCATAATTTGTTTCAGAGACTTAGTAATTCTGAGGCAACATGTGACAATCCGAAATCAATTTTATAGAATAACATAACACATCCAACTTCACATTTACGTAGATTGAAAGAAGGTGAGCAGATCATGCTTATGCGTGCAAAGGAGCATTCAGCTCACGTAGAGATTTCTCTCAACAGCAATCCTCTTCAGACTGGGAGAGGCTACACACACTACATTCATTACATTCATTAAACAGTCATTAAAACTTCTTAACACAGCTCTAAGCTTGGGGTGCTATGAAGCAGTAAGCATGCTCCCCACCCTGGCTGGTGGCCAAGACAGCAAGGATCGATCTGGAAAAATCCACACCCAGCTTGCCTATGAGAACTAGAGGTGATTTTATTTCCTGTAATTAGCAGATATTTGAAGTACAGACAGAGGAAAGGAAAGTTTGTCTCTTGGTCTTTTTGTCCGGTTTTTTTTTCAATCCTAATTCAGTATTAAGGATTTGAGAACTTCATCAAAAAAATCTGTGGTGATCTCAGTGAGTTTACACAGTCTAACAACCTTTTCTAACTCCCAAGACTAAGACCTAAAGGATGGGTAACAAACGTTCTTCTTTTAATCACAGCACATCCAGGGGGTGTTTTTTTTCTTAGGGTTTGAGGGATGTGTGTTTGACTTTAATGTGAATAGCTAGCTTTTGCTTTACTCCATTTTTAAACTAGGCCTTCACTTTTGTATTCAGTTCAAGTCAGAAATAAATTCATGGTGTTTCCCTGACTCTTATCTTGAAGCATTCTCTTTAATTCATATTTAATGGATTGATCTACTGTAAAGAGAAGAACTGCTTTGTACTTTAATGGTAGCAGCCATGAACATTAACCTGAGCCCAGGCAGAACACGTGAAGGAAGCTTGACAAAGTTCACAACATTTGCCTAGCTGTAAAAGGGCTTCTCCACACCTGCTGCTGCTTATAAAAAACACCAGATAGATCTTGTGAGTTTCTTGTTTCTTCCGACTCATGTCTATGACACAGTAAAACGCATTATTTGGTGTACACTAACATACACTGCTAATGGAACAAATGGGGCTGAAAGAACAGGATAATCTAATGATTCTAGTCACATTATTACCTGTGCATTTAAAAATTGTTGGTTTTAATTTATTATGTATTTATTATTTTTAAAAGCTTTCTTATTGCCAGAGTGAGCCAGAGAACAGATATGAAGAAAACAGTATAAAATATAGTTACACCAGAAAAAGACAAAGTAGTTTCAAAAGAAAAACTGCACATTTTCCATATACTCTGTTCTCAGTAGTTCAAGGTTGTTGCAAATCATCGTAATGACTGCATTTTCACGTTACTTTAAGCACATATCAAAGTAGAGCAGGTTTAAGCAACTGGAAGTCAAACAGTGTATTATAAACTCACGTTAAAACTACCTTAAAACAATGCTCCTGTAAATAGTTACTTTGATATTCAAGAACCAAATGTAGCCTGAGCCGATTCTGGCCACATCACTTCATTTGGCTCCTTTGGTTACTGAAAATCATACATTTTATCTACCTGTGGACTGCTTAGACTCAGGTGAACCTGTTTATCTTTTCTCTCAGACTCTGCTGAGTCTTTGTTTTCTAAGAAAATTTTACCATCTAGAAGTAATGGAAATAAGACTTTAATGTCTGAACCAGCAATTATCAATTGTTCTAAAAGCTAAAGGTTCCAAATATTTCTGAAAACAACTATTCTTGTGCTGGGACATGACACAGGTGGCCAGCATATCACCTGGTGCAACACAAGACCTTATTTGTATGGATGCAAAGCACTTTAAAGGGGCAGAAGTACCCCCACTGGCACTGACCTGTCTGTAATGACCACAAACTGGCAAGTGAAAGTACTTTTGAAAGATGTTATCTTTCGCCTCCTCTTTGAACTAAGTTGTACTTATCTGTTTTTCTCTAGCATTTGAAAGAAGACTTGTAGGGAAAAAGCCTCCTTTCTTCTTTCTTTTTAATTTAGAGGAAATCTTGGAGAAAATCACTATTCTGTTGGACAGGCACTTTCTTTGAAAAAGGGGGAGATCACAATTTCCTGGCCACTCCACTGCACCGTGTAAAGCCTGAATTTCAAAGTCACAAAGCCAGAAGTAACACTAATGGTCTCCAAGTTTCCACAGCTAACTTTACCCAGACCTTGCACCCTTTCTGGATGCCGCTGACTCCAGGTCAGCTGAGGGGAATCCAGTGCTGAGAGTCTTGGACAGGACTCCCTCCTGGAGAGCAAGTCCTGAGCAGGAGGAGAGCATTCAGTGCAATGCTGTTGTCTGGGCAGAGGACCCTGCCCCAAGGGTCATCCCTCCTGTTTTCTGACCTGACACCAGGCACAATCTAAAGGCAAAGAAAACATGGAACATTGGGCTGTTCCTACATGCTCTGTGGGTGCTCTGGAGGGGCTGAAGGAGGTGGAGACAAACCA
>QWTY01091449.1:0-11113 GCA_008033365.1 Pseudorectes ferrugineus | reverse complement strand
TAGATGTCCCTAAGTCCTACAAACTTCCCTCTCCTTTCCCCAGCTTTCTGGTTTTACCATTATACTGAAACGGTGACCATTATTTTAGACATTTGTAATTCATAGTCATGGACAACAAAATTCTTCATCCAAAACAACTTCTACTCTCCTCCAGGGATTTGGTTGGTAGGCAGTGGTCTGACTTCATTTCTACTTAAAATATACTTTGTACATTGTCCATGGAAAAACAACAAAAGGAAAAATGTACCTGTCAGAAGAACACCTTGGTGTTGTACATGTAAATATATAAACCAGCAAGCTGTGTGCTTGGCTCTCTGCTTTCCCCCTACTTCCCTTCTTAGCAAAAGGAAAAGTAAGAGTGGTACCTTCAGGTCACATCCATTACACCAGTCCTTTTTAAATATGAGGACCTGATCATCATTTGACTGGTGAGATGTCGCCAGGTACTGGCAGCATGAAGACATAGTGACATTGCACCGTAAATTCCCATCATGTTTCCCTTCTCCAAGCTGGGCTGCAGGTCACAAAGATCACTGGGTGCAACAGTGCAGCAGTTTGTATTTACTAGCTGGTAATAACACACGATGGACCAAAATGTGAGCTTATTTACATGGGTGTCAGCCCAGAGTAGCCTCTTGGTGCCACTGGATTTACACAAGATTTACACCCCTGCAACCAAGAGCAGAATTTGGCCCTAAATTATGATGCAGTTAAAGACCCCATGTTTCTGAATTGCGGAGCATTGTTTACACCCACATGAAATGGGTCGTAAAATGCCATTGCGCTGATTTGTTGGAGTGTTAGACTCAATTTGCTCAGGTGTAAATAACTACCCGGTGGGTGGCATAATATTTGCATCCTGTAGCTTAAGGCGTTGCTGTCTGCTGCAAATCAGTCAGGCTTCAGGCTCCAGTATCCTCCTGGGAGCAGGATGGATCTTCTGGCCTGGAGAAAGTGATGCAATAGCAGATTGCTAATGAGTGGGAGTTCATGGGGCGTGACATACATAGAATAAAATTGGAATATCTTGTGTATACTTTCATTATTTTTTGCAGCTGAAATCTCGTGTCCTGATGACTCCTTTAGCAATCTCTCCGCCGAGAAGCACGCCCGAGCCGGATATTAGTTCAATCCCCCAGGATGCAGCTACGGTACCCAACTCGGACACCCCACAGGCTCTCACAGGTACTCAGCCTCAAGTGCTCCTTGACCAAGGGGTGAGCAGGAGCCACGGGCTGACAGCCAGATGTCACAGCCAGATGCTGTGCTTTCCAGAACAGGGGGAGCTCATGAAAATGGGGTGTTTGCAGATTAGGCTAGCGACCAGTGACAAGGAGCAGAGATGTCCTGCAAGACTATATTTTGACTGCCATGTGTCGAGTTAAGTGGAGATGTCGGTTCCATTCCTCTTGAAATGCGAACATCAAAAACCCATGAACGCTCCATTTTATACCTAACATTTTCACCCCATCTAATATGTTGAAATGACCAAACTAAATCTCTGTGTGAACATGAAGCATCTGTTACAGCTGTGGGGAGAAGAACGGAGGAGCCATGGTCTGACTGTAGGCAGGGCCACCAGCACAAAAATCCCAAAGCCTTATCATAGCAGCAGGTGTGGTCATTCCCAAATGTAGTCGGAAAATACAGCCTTACTCTTCCTTTTTGTTTATATTACCAGAAGTAACATAGGTCAAGGCTTTTAAACTGATGTAAATGAGAAGAAAATCAACAAGACAGCTGATTTACCCTGAGATTTCAGCAGAGAAATGGATTAGATAACATTAGAATCTAAACACAACACATAAATCCCATTATTTCTTAGCTGGGATGCACAGAGGAGAAGTTTTCCATCTGCTCTGGTGGCAGAATGATACTAAACCTAGCAACAATGACAATAATATGTTTTGTTCTCATTTATCCCTTCACACACAAAGTCTGCAAAGCACTTGGCAAACACCAGCTGTGTAGATGGAAGTGCCCTGAGAGGTTGCCCAGGGCTGCTTTTGGAATGGGACAGGGAGGCACAGTCCACCAGCCCTGCCAGATCACCGGGGTGGCTGCAAAGGCAGAGGCTCCATGGGTCATTTCAGGCTCAGTGGATGATGCAGTGCCCCACACCTCTGTCTGCCCATCCTCATGCCACTGGCACCTTTCCTTCCAGCATATTCCCAACAGTGCGTGCAGGTTCCCACCAGAGCAGGGTTGGCAGGAGATGAGCAGGGTTGGCAGCTTTTACCCCCCTCTCTGCTTTGAAAGGACTGTAGGGACCCTGGCTCCACAGTGGGGGATTTAGCACATTGCCTGCAAGCTGCAGAGTCCCTCCCACAGCTGAGCCCCGACAAAACCAGTGGATTGTCACGCAGAAGCCACGTTCTGCAGATTTGTCGAGGTGTGGCACTCTGGGAAAGCTGCACTCTGACATCCCCCTGCAATTCCTGCATGCTGCTGCTGTATTTTCAGTGCATTACCCCTTTGTTTGTTTGGCACTTGGAAGGTGTAAAGTGGTATCATGATAAGTATGATCACTATTATCCTCCTGTTTACCCAGGATGTACTGCTTGAGCCCCTTCTGCTGCTCCCTATGAGATGGGGGAGCAGAGTGCACTGTGACAGTTGCACTAGATTTTCATTATGGTGATGCAAACTGTAAATTATTTCCAACTTTACACAGCTGTCATCATGTCCTCCACTCTGCTTGATGGGGTTTTTTTGTCACATATCTGATTTCTGTCAGAAGATAATGTTATATTGTTTGAGAGATGACAGCTCGAGCACACTCAGCCAGCTATTATAATATGTCTCACTTTAGCCTGACTTTAGTCTGTGTCTTAGTCGCCCTTAGTTACGGCAGCACTATCCCTGCTTCCCCTGAGATGCAGTTGGCCTCAGCCAAGCTTCAAGTAAGTTCATGGTAGTGAGGAGAACACTCGTTTTTTTTGGCTATTGCTGGCAGGCCTGATAGCTTGTAGAAAAACTGACTTTGCAGCTTATGAGAGGAGGCAGGGCTTGGCTGTGGAGGGACTGGGGCAGACCCCCTCGCAGACCCCTGTGCAGCACAGTCACATTGTTGTGGTCCCAAAATGTATCACTGCACACCACATACAGTTTCTCTCAACTTGATGCAGTTTGTAGAGTGTTAGGTTGGACATGGAGGGTTAGGAAGCTCCCAAAGACCAGAGTCTCTGCTGTGGCACTGTGCAGCTCAGTGCAGCATAGCCCTCCAGAAATTACTCCTCCTCCCAGCTGCATTAAGGTCAGAAGAAGCAAGGATCCAAAGTCTTTCCAAAACTCATCTCAGAGCAGTGCTTCTCCGAGTGGCTCCCAATGAGCCAGTCTAAAAACACATAGAGGAAAAAAAATAAACAACCTGAAAACACACCACATTCACTCCATGAGGTGAAGTCACCACTGGTAGTCACTGTTCTGCACTCCCAGGTCATTCTTCTGGTCAAAAGTTTCACAGACAAGGTAGACTCAAGAGAGCAGACCCCAGGCATGCACAGGAGCTTTTTTAGATGCATGTAGCTTATCCTAGCCTGTGACACTGAGCTAGACCTAAACTCAGCTTGCTTTGCTTTGGCAATGTGTCATCAGCACAAGGAAGTCTGGCTCTGCCATCGCAAATGGCAACAATTCACCAGTGAAGGGAGAACTGGGAAATGAATAGAAATGTAGAATGCTAGAATTTGTTAGGATGTTCTCAGGACTGTTTTGTAATAACCTTGTTGGGATTTTATGTCTACAGTCTGCATTTATGTGAACAAACAAGCGAACCTGGGGCCGTACCTTGACAGAAAAAAGGTGCAGCAGCTGCCAGAGCACTTTGGCCCAGAGCGGCCATCGGCGGCCCTGCAGCAAGCAGTGCAAGCCTGCATCGACTGTGCGCTCCAGCAAAAGGTGGTCTTCTCCCTTATCAGGCAGGGCTACGGAGGCGAGATGGTGTCAGGTAAAGCATCTTTGTAAGGGGTTTGTGGCCAGTTGGGGAGTACTTGAAGTCTTAACCTGTTCCCCAATCCTGACTGCCCTGGATGTCCTGTTCCCATCAGTGGGATGGCAACCAGCTTTGAATATCACCTGTGCCTTTGTAAAATGAGCTGCTGCAGGAATCACCTTGGTGTCAGATGAAAGAATGTTGGTAAGGGGTGTTGCAGTGGTGATTCAGGGGAGGAACGCGCAGTCCAGAGTCTCCCTCTTACCACTCTTTGGAACAGTGCTGAGGCCAGGGCTGAGAGCTGTTTTCATGCAGCCGTTCAAGGATGAGCAGCAATGCCAGCCCACTTCATGACACACATTGCCACCACAAGTACACATGCATGCCTCATGTGATGAGGGTGGCAAAACTCTGGAACAGGTTGCCCAGAGAGGTGGTGGATGCCCCATCCTCAAATATGTTCGAGGTCAGGTTGGATGGGCCTTGGAGCAATCTGAGCTAGCTGAAGATGTCCCTGGTCATTGCAGGAGGATTGGACTAAGAGACCTGTAAAGGTCCCTTCCAGCCAAAATCTTTCTATGACTCTATGATTCTATGTTTCTCGAAAGGGCAATTTTTATGGAGTTTAGATGTTGGTGTGTTCCCCTGCCTGCAGTTCATGAGCCAAATCTGCTCTATGCTGCAGGAATTGCAAAAGTCCCACAGCAATTCCCCATGCAGCAGGACTGCACACAGTCTACACAAATATATCAGAGAGAATAAAAGACCAAGGGGAACTTCCCAGGAGCTCCTCATCTTCCCACAGTGGCACTTCTTGCTGTGTCCTGATGAGCCTCCCATGTCCCATGATGAATCCCCTGGCCCGGTTCTCAGCATGAACATGAACTTTTCTTCTATTGCAGCAAGAGTTTTGTGTCACAACGTTATTTTGGCATATGGGGATGCAGTAGGAATGAAACAATGATGGGAATATGGGAACAGCACTCTCCAATGAGCTGCTGCAGATGAGTCAGGCACGAACACAAAGCCAAGGATTGCAAGTCCAATCAGTTTCACAGGGACTGCAGATGCTCAGCTGTGCCACTGGGACCTTCTTGTGTGGGAGCCCAAGCTCTGGCTCTCTGTGCAGCATATAAATCGTGCTTCTTCCCTCTCCTCGAGTTCTCTGTAATCACAGGTGTGCCTTCCCTAAGGGACATCAGAAATACTCTGAGAATGATCCAGACTTGTTCACAGAAACACAAGACTGAAGCAATTCAGTGCAAAGCTTCATTTTTGCCTAGTTCTGTGCTGCATATATGATTTTCATTACAATCAGGAGAGTCATATTATGCACCAAGCCTGCCAAGTTCCTTGGTCTCAGTTCCTCTGAGCTGGCTCAGCTTCAGCTTCACCTGAACTAAAAGCACCTGGTCAACATTTCTCCCAATTTCATGCTTCTTCTATTCATCAAAGAGAGGTGAATGGCCTCCTAGTCACGGCGTGGCTCTGCAATTGCACCTCACTCCCAGCAGCACTGATGAGTTTTGTCAGGGGCTTTCCAATCTTCCCATGGCTTGGCTCACAGATGCTCAAGCAGCTGTGGAGCATGATCCCTCACAGCAGTTCAGGCCAACAGGAAATCTCTGAAGTTATCCCCAAAATTATAAGTCTAACGTTGCAATTTTTACTTATTAGTAGTGATGGGAGACTGTAGAATTGGGAAAAAACCTTCCAGGTGGAAGAGTTCAGGCAGCCATATCATGTAGTTCTCCCTGCAAACCTGTTGAAACTGAATGTGTCCTGCTACAACTGATCCTGGTGGGTCCATTTTGACCCCTCCACCTCTCCCATGGCCGGGACCCTGTGCCCTTTTTGATTCCTGGTTAAATATGTCCCCTGACAGGTTTACACCGGAATTTTAATTGCACTGGTCTTACCCTTAGATGTATTTCTAAGAGCACCACCCTCATCCTGCTGGGCTGAAACACAGAGTTTCTTCCAGGTGAGGAAGATCACTGGATCAGTGAAAGGAGTGCAGGTGTCTTGCCACAGCCCCACATAGCAGGATGGTGATGGCTGCAGTGCTACAGGGAAAATTTCTGTTCCCCAAACATCCATGTGGTCTGCCTGTGTGCTTCTGCAAGTGTGAATTCACCCTTCTTCAGCTTGGATGACCAGAATGATGCCCATCAATCCATCTCAGGTTTCTCCAGAACTTTGTATAGTGGTTTTAACACTCCATTTTCTCTGCTGGAAATGTTTTGTTCCACATTTTCTGGAAATATATGAGTTTCTCATGACTGTGTCACCTTGCTGTTTTATGGGCATCTGGTAAGCTTGTGTTATCATTTCTTCTACCATCAGGTTGTTTTGAGCCTCCTCAAAGAGTTATGGATTTCTGTTTACTTTCCAGATTTTTTTTCACTATCACAGAAGTCAAAATCAGTCGATCCTTTCTGTGCAGTCTCCCAGTCCTCTTCTCCATTGATGATGTCTGTCAGCTTACAGCATCCACAAAATCTTTTTGTGCCAGCACAGACGCTGCTGGTTTCTCTCTGGCACTTGGGGTCTTCTGCCAGCAGACCCTGTTGTCATTTCTTGACCCACCTTTTGTATGCAATCATTTCCAATTTAATGAAAGATTTCTCATACTTTACTGGATTCTGGATAGACCAAAACTGCCAGCATTCCCTTGCCTATAAATGCAATTAACTCAGTAAATAAAGATCAACGGTGAAGCTGTTACCCCTCTCTTCAGTACCACCCTGGTACCTTTCATTCATTCACAAGCATGCCTTTAATTCTTATCCCCCCATTATCTTTTAAAACCTTGGGTACTGCTGAAGTCAGCCTAATAGCCCAGCACTATTGGTGATCACTGCAGATCACTTTTTTCCCCCTTCCTTAGACCAGAGTATCATAATTGCTTCCTTCTAATGACACAATACAGTTTTCAGTTGGATGCATATATTAGAAAAGCTTTCACTGCTGACCATGCCAGTCAGCATCTTTCAGCTCTCCAGGGGGAAGGTGATCTGGGTCACACAAACTCAGCTCCTTAAGCTCCTCCAGTTTGTCGCGTGCCTCAGGTAGGGTAATTTTGCAAAATATTTTAAGACATACAAATACTTGAGTAAAATTATTTCCCCTGCTCTCATTCTTCCTCCTGCCATGCATCCACAGGCATTGAATTGCTCCTCTTTTGCTTTCCAGTTTCAGCTTCTTTTGAGGGGAAGCAGCATCTCCAAAGCCTGCTGGTAGTGAACAGCATTGGGTATGTCCTGCGCTTCCTGAAGAAGCTCTGTCGCAGCCTCCTGTGTGACAATCTCTTCAGCAACCAGCCTTTCCAGCAGTACAGTGCCGTGACGGAGAGCCCGGAGGTGTACGAGAACAGAGGGATGGAGGCAGGTAGGCTGCTCGATCACCTTGGGCTCAAGATTTAATAGAGCTGAAGGAATGACCGTCTTTTTTTTGGTGCTGTGCTGTGTATGATAGGAAACTGCAGGCCTCTGTGGGATCTTTCCAGAGGGAGGCAGTGAGCTTACTTGTGTAATTTCCCAGTGGCTATAGAGGAGGTGTTCGGGTGAGAACCATTGTGCTGAGGTGCCCCAGCAGAGAAATTTTGGCCCAGCATGTTATGTTAGCATAAACCTAAGGTACATATTATTAGCTGTAGCACAGTCAGCCTGGATCCCTATCTGTCACCTCCATCTGTGAGTATAAACCTAAATGAGTTGTGACTGCTAAGTGGTTTGCTTTGCTACTTGCAGGAATGTTTCTCCCAGCTTAAAACCCTCTGAAACCAGCCAGGTCCCTTTCTCAGTGCTTGATCGTGTGGGGCAAAGCCTGGAGGGGCTGTGGCATGGGGCAGATGCATCCAAGGATGGTGGTGGTCCTGAGGGGCACCTGCCCTGAGCAGCACTGAGCTCCCAGGTGGATGGCACCCCTGAGCTTCATTCTTGCTCGCATTCTGGGACAGGGTGCTGACCCCACACAGCCCCCATGGAGCTGGGACATGCCTGCAGCCCCATCTGCAATCAGCGGCTGGAAAGCTGCCCTGGGGCCTTACTTTGACATTGCAAAAGCTAGTCTAGAAAAAAAGAAAGATGTAAATTATGGGCACGAGCCTTCATTTCACCTGCAGGCTTCCTCCTGACTTAAATTATTTTTCCTTTTCTTTTATTAACAGCACTGTGGGTGTTTGGGGAGCACACTGTCTCTCATGCATTCAGTTTAACAGCAGACACATGCTGGCAGATGAGAGAAAGGTGTTTTAGTGTCCACAATTATGATTTTTGAATCATTTGTTCACCAAGAATACCCTAAGTGTGCGCTTTGCACACCAAAGCTGGGAGAGGGCTGTGTACACAGTGCAGAAATTGTCTTTTTGTACAAAGAAATCCAGCTGCCACTCTTACACATAGTGGAGGAAAGGCAGGAGCCCAGACTGGAAAGCAGTATTTTTCTTTCCTCTCCACTAGGACATTTGCAGCAAGCTGAATGCTTCTGAGAGGTCAAGGGATTTCTGTAGCACTGAGCGAGTGCAGCCCAGGAGGCCTGGCATTTGCGTTTGCATTTGCATTTTAATTTGCATGTACATTTGCATTTACTTTTGCATGGCAGGGCTGTGTGTGAGAGAAGGCAATTCCACAACCGGAATTTTTACAGTTGCTGTTACACTCTGAGTGTCTCCCTCCCCACAAAATTCCAGTGCAGATGTCCCTGACACCATCCTCACTGGATCTCCCCAGACACTGAGGATGGGCAAAACGTTATTTTTCCCTCAGACTAGACAGGAGATGTGGGTGTAGGCAAGGCTTCTCTTTCCTGGGTCTCCCACTGTGGGGTGGGTGTGGGTGTGGGGGTGGGTGTGCAATTAATAGCACTCAGAAGCAGCATGGGCTGGGCAGCCTGGGCTAGTCAGGTAGGTTTAGATTAGATATGAGGCAGAAATTCTTTACCATGAGAGTGGTGAGGGACTGAAACAGGTTGCCCAGAGAAGCTGTGGATGCTCCATCCCTGGAAGTGTCCAAGGCCAAGTTGGATTGAGGCCCTGAGTTTATGTTTAATGCTGCATTGCCTAAATCTCCTTCCATCTCACCAGGAGCCAGCATTTCTCTGCAGCAAGGTCAGCACGGGGGTTGCTCTGCTACACAGAGCAGAGACAGGGTTTCCCATAGGGCAGTGATAAGGAGGACTGTAGGAACTGTAGGCGCCTGTTGGGATAAAGCTCTCATGGAAGGAGCAGGGCCATAATAAAGCACCACAGGAAGCCGTGCAAAGCAGCCACATTTTTCATTGTTTCTGTTCTCCATCTTGTAATCGAGATGTCCTTTCTTTTAAAATCATGTGCTTTTCAGCCCCTTTGCACCAATGAATCTAATCCATGTATTGACTTTGGTGCAGTTACTCTTGATTTACACAGTCAGAAGTGAGAGGAGAAGCTGGCATCCTGTCCAGTCATATTAATCCACTTACACCATGCAGAAGTCACCTTTTAACCTTGCCCCAAAGCACATGCCCCTAAGCCATAACTCACCTGTGCTCACAGCAAGCTGCCAGATGCTAATGGCTGTGTACAGGCCAGGTGGGATTTGTTGACATATGCATATATCACTTACAACTGTGTTTTACATGCCTAGGAAGTGCACACTCATCAGGCTGTGCCTAGAGCTGGCCTCTGCAATGAGCCTTGCTGGCTGTGCATTACCCTCCCTGCACCTGAGCCCCACGCTCTGCCTGCCTTGCCAATGCCCTTCACATGTCTCGTCTCACACGGGACACTCCCCAGGGCTCTTTCTCAGCTGTGAAGGGACTTTCCGGCTCATGAGAGTGATTTGTGGGGAGCAGTTGTGGGGTGACTCCCAGGCCTTCATCTGGGAAATGCCCAGCTTCAGGTCTACATTACAGCAAGTCCTGAGATGTTACCTGTCCCCACAGCACCTGGATTCAAAGCACCTCTGGACCTGCACCCCAGAATTTCCCATGGGAGCGGTAGAGCAGTTTGAGCTAAAATGATGGCAAGACCTGTGCAGAAAACTCCGTGAAGTGTGGCAGGGGCTATGTGATGGGAAGCCAGCAGAGATCCTGTGAAGTGCCTCCACTCTGTGTTCAGATTTCATCATTTGCCTTGTGCTCAGCTAATGGAGGCTTGGATGGGAGCATGCAAAAGGGACATTTCTAAGACACCTACACACTGTTGACATGCACCTATGAGATATTAGATTATTTTTCAGAGGAAAGCATGTTTGCTAAAAAATTTCTGGCTAACCTGATGGTGGGCACAGAAATGGAAGAAGTTTCTCTTATGTGGGAAGCATGAACTTTGATAAACATCTACTTTCCTTTTCAGTCAATCTTTTCCTTGCTCCTTCTGTCCCAAACCTTGGCTTTTGGCTGTTTTGTGCTGTTAGACAGTTGATGTCTCCACATAGAGCCTGGCTGCATGTGGCTGCAGCAAAACTTTCTTCATGCAAGAACTTCTGTGGCCACCCTGTATCGTTCTTATCACAGAGGAGGATGGGAAGGTCTGTGAATAAGGTCCCCAGCCTTGCTGTTCTCCCCATGGCCAAGTCAAATTTGGATACATAGATACCATATGGAGTTCCCTACTACTGTCCATGGGAGAACAGCGTCTCTTCTCATGGTACTGGCTGGAAGTAGGGATCTATATGGAGCAGAAGCACAGCAGGATGCTAGTGCCTCTGTCTTTAGGAAGGTGGGCTCTTCCTACCCACAAGCCCTTGAAAAGCTGGTATGACAAGCACAATAGCAATGCACAATAGGAGCGTGACTAAGTAGGCAAGACACTGGCCTGGGAACTGGATTTTTATAAGACTTTCCCATTGATGATGTGGGCAAGCCACTCTTCCCTGCTGTGCCTTTATTTGAGTATTTGTCGAACGAGGGCAATAATTCTTGCCAACATGTGCAAAGCCCTTCTAAAACAGCTAGGAAAAAAAGAATAATATGATAGAAAACCACATATTATTACAATCAATATTTTCTGTTGCAAGCAACAAATAAACAGCAGCTCAGAAGTTTCAAGCCCTGAGAGGGTAAGAAAAATGTTGTCTTTCCCCTTTATAGTACCATGGCTTGTTTAATCTTGTCTTGTTGCATGCTATGAGGAACAATGCTCCTGGCTTCTCAGCACACTCAGAATAAATGGCTTTTATGGCTATCAATAGCTTCAGC
>QWTY01091407.1:0-10420 GCA_008033365.1 Pseudorectes ferrugineus | reverse complement strand
TGAGCTGGAAGGGACCCACAAGGCCCATTGGTCCAACTCCAAAGGGAATGGTCTGTCCAGGGATTGAACCCATGACCTTGGTGTTATTTGCTCGCAGAGGGCTTCTACTGTCTCTGTATGTTTAGTAATTCTGTGCTTTATTTATTTTATTCTTCTGCTGGATTAGGAATAGGAGGAATTCTTAGATTTGCCTGGCTTTCAGCCTGCAGCCACCACTGCATGTAGGAACTGATGAGGATTCCTGCTCCTGTCAGTTGTTTCCACAGCACTAAAAGCATAAACAAGGAGTGATTGAGGAGAAGGTTCCAGAGCTCAGCAAGGAGAATCCAGCCAGAAACCAGCTCTGTGCATTCTTCCTTGCAGGAAGGAGCACTGCCAGGTATTCCCCAGTGCCAGAACAACTTTGCCTAGGAAATGGGTGAGGTAAAGACTCTCTGAGGCTGCACTTCCTTCATCCCTGTGCCGTGAAACTCAGGGAGTGCTGGTGACTGCCCTCCTGTGCTGCTCCTGTGCTCCTGGCACAGCTGGGAAAAGATGCAGTACTACCTGCAGTTTCCAAGACCTTTGGAGATAGCTGGGGGAAAGGAAAGCATCTTGCAGAGCATAGATAACTGCTGGGGCCTGGCCTTTGGTGAATGCTAAGAAATGAGAGGAAGATTTTATCTGAAATAATAAAAAATCATGCCAGTGCTGGTGAAATACTGAGGTCTGAGGTGGTGGGACGGGCAGTAAGGTGTAAAACTCAAAATATTTTGCTGAAACTTAAATAAAAAGTGTATTTTACCACTTTAAGTGCTTGTATTTCTAAAAACCATCCACTTTGAATGGCTTAAAAGATAAAAATCTTTTTCCATTATATAACGAAAGCATAATTATAAGTAGTGCTGTTGTTGTCTGCAAGAAAAACACATTTCCAGAGTTTTGCTACTAGCATGTTTCTATTTTTGCTTTCAGTATTTTCATTGTTTCTGTGAAAGCTTCCTGATTCAACCTTCTTCTCTAACAATTTTTTACACATGAATTACAGATCATTCTAATTAGCTTTTTAATTACAGCTAGAGAAGGCTATTTAGAGCACTCCTGCCTGTTATAAATGAGTCCATGTGGGGAAAAACAAGAGGTGATTAGCTGTAAATAAAAAATAGCTACTGTCGTTTTCCACTGACAAAAGGAAAGGGAAACAATTTCTATACCTCACAGCAAATACAGACTTGGACTGGAAAGGACTGTTTGGCTCAGAGTGCATACCTTGAAATTACCTGAAATTTAACTGGTTTTACCACAGGTATTTGCTATGAAGATTTTGAAGGTATTGGCATTCTAACTTTTCAAATTCTTGTAGCAAGTCCATTGCATCATCTGGATAAAGAGTATCACAGTTATGTTAAATGGAGATGGTTTTTGTAAGAGAGTTGGGAATATGAAAAACAAGGCAGTGTCACTGCACTGCGCTATAACCCAGTTAGAACAGTAAGAGAACTCCAGGAATTTTCAAGTCATCTCAGACTGAGATCTCTTGCTGTGAATTTGGTTCTTGTTGCAGAGTCTGAAGTATCCCTGGTGGCTGAATGCCTAAAGACTCTGGAAGGAAACCCTGGGATAAGGAAACCCTTGCTGTCATCATCTGCCCAAAATGTGACAGAAGGAGCCAGTGCTTGAGGACATCTCCTGGAGTCCATTTGGCATCACAGGATAGGAGGTCCTTGTGAGTAACAGAAACAAGTTGGGTATGGACACTGTTCTGTGGAATATATGGCTGCAGATCCCTCCAGGAAACCCAGCCAAATGCACTTTGGAGCTTTCTACTAAATGCATGTATTTGGCTCCTGTTCAAGGTTAGCGAAGGAAAATGTGATTAAGTATTTGTGTTCCTAGCTCTACTCTGATGTTTCAGGTCTACATCCAGGGGAGCTTAAGGGACAAAGTCATTATAATTTTTCTAAGTCTATAAATATGTGATTTGAAAGGTAGCAATACTCTGATTTGAAAACTTTTTATAGCACATTTAAAAAAACAAATAGGCACAGAACAGTTTATTCTACTTTTTGTCCCCTTTGCTCTAATTCCATCATATCCAGCAATGTTTTTCTATCATCATGTTTATTGTGTTAACTCTCTGATAAGCTATTTCTGTTTAGTGCAATATACTTTTTGTAGCATCTAAATATTGTTCTTCCCTACTAATTCAGTATCTTGTTTTCTTAAATATTTATATGCAAAGCTATTGGACATACAGTGGACTGTCACAATATGGAGCAGCTGTCTATGGACTTCACTGTGTCAAAGACACCCCCAGTTTGACAGTGATCCCTGTCCAATGCATGGAGGACCTTTGGAAGGACTTTCTCTGCTACAGGCAAACATTTGCCACCTTTTATTTGCAAATATCAAGGTAAGGAACTAAGCAGATACATGAATACTTGTATTCAAGCCTATTTTCTCCTTTGGTAAATTGTGCATGGCTTATGATTATATATTATATATGAATGACTTTGGGATTCCTTGCTGAACTCTGCCCCAAACACCGGCCATGGGCCCACTGGCTCCAAACCAGTTCTCTGCATCAAAGGCTTTGCTCCTGGCTCCTTCACAGTGAGGAACTCTGTTTAGATTGCATCCACCATTAAAACTTGGATTCACCACACGGCACCAGGGACCCCAGCACCTCTGGTCACTTTTTCCTTTGTGGCCATTTTTCAGTCAGGAATTAACAATAGTGTGTAAGCATTTTTTCAGAAAACAGACTTTGATTTTTTTGTATTTGTATTTTGTTAAATTTGTGTTTGTTAAATTCACATAAAACAATGTATTAAGTTTCATATGAGTTAGCAATAATTACATGATATTTTCCCTTTGTAAGAGTTTTCATTTAGAGTGGTGAATCTTGTTGAGGGGAAGAAAACTTTAAAGTAGTCATAAGAAGTAGTAGTTGAAAATATCTTTAAAATTTAGGAGGCAGTGATAAAACTGAGTTTAATTTAAAAGAATCTTTTATGTCATTTGCCTCAAATGAAGCTTGAACTCCGTGTGGATGAATTTGAATTGTTCATTTAGGCAGTATGGTTTAAAAGCTGTTAAGAGAGATGCAGCTGTAGGTGATTGATAATTGTAATTACAAGCAGGGGTCTGTCACCTCTGCACATGCAGTCAGGCTCACGTTGGAATGGTTTTGGTCTAGTTCAAAATGAATTTTGTATTTTCTTCTCACATAGATATTTAGAGCCAGATCATTATCCAAAGCTAAAACTTTGGTTTAGAACTTTAACTTCAATGATGACTGCCATGACAAGAACGTGCAAGATGCACTATTAGAGTAATTGGAATATTTTCAAAGGCAGGAATATTTTTATCTTGCAGAGAGTGGAATGGGATTCTGTGTCTATATTGATGGGATATTGGGAAGCTACTTGTGCTGTAAGAACATTTTCTCTTTTAAAATTATAGAGAAAGTGTAAGGATCACTGTTTACCCTTATCTGAGGAGGTCAGGCTGCTGTGTTTAATTTGCTGTTTAATTGCCTTTGGGCACAGATACTGCATTGGAAAATGCTGCTGTAGATATCATTTGTGTTCCTTTTCTACTGCTGTGTGTGAGTTACAATAAAATGTTGTCAGCAGCAACTTTTGGATTTGGGGGATTGGATTTACTTCTTCTCTATAGTTACTTGTAGAAAATAATTGTTGAACGTAACAGTTTTGTCTCTGTACACACAGAGAATCACTAAGTGGGAGTATTAGTAGGTATTGGTAGAGAACTGAAGGAATAGACTTAGTGTGAGTAGAGTCTGTAACAATTTCCACTGCCTGACACTTGGTCCTAGGAACTAAAGATCAAAAAAACTACCTGGAATTACAGGGTCCTGCTTAAAAGTCAGGAAGAGGCAGGAGATTGGTCATTTTTTGGATGGATATTAGCACACTTTAAATATGGGTAAGAGGCAGACTAGTATTAACACCCAGGACTGAAGATCCCCTGGTGTGGGTCAGTATTGCTTGGGTTTTTTATTTGAGCTCAGGTTTGCTTATCTACCTCCACCTCAACTGATGGAATGAAGATGATAGGTACACTTGACTTAGTCTCTGCTGTTAGTTCCTCATGAAACAGACATTTTGGCTTAACATAAGTAAGTATTAATAACTTTTTATTACAAGGTGGATTCAGAAGACAAGAAATAGGACTATGAAACTTTTGAGTAAATAATTTTTTGTCCAGTCATCTTATATTATCTGTACAAACTTCCTCCAGAAATTCAGCATTCTAGTATTAAATATAAGTATTGAAAAACACTTAAAATCAGAATAATTGTTAGTAACTCTATGTAATTACTTTCTCCCTGGGTTAATATTTAACTAACACAGAGTTAAGACATCTGTGAAAGCTTAGTTTAGGTCAGCTTTGTTGTATTACAGCACAAGAGAGATGAATAAATGGAGTAACATTTTATTGATCAGAAACAATACTTCTCTCAGCAATTAAAATGCATGATTCATATGAACAAGGTGAAAATAAAGAACAACCAAAAAAATAACTTCACATTTTTTTCCATTTCGTTCTTAGTGTAAGCAATAAATACAATGCCATAGTTTCTATTAATCTTATTTACATTGTACAATATGTGAATGTTGCCTGGTTGCCAGCCCAAATGTTTCTTGACATCAAAAGGAGTACGTGTTGCAGCATTTCTACAGCCAAATACTCTCGTAGATCACCACCATGAAAAACTGCATAACATAAATGCCAACGTTAAACAACAAACTGAGGGACCCTGCAATGCAGCCATTCATTAATTGAAGACAGTAGCATTAAAAATAGACATTTTCTCTCATTGAATCATAACATGCTGGTGTTACAGATAACAAATATAAGACAACTCTTGCTGTAGCCCCTGTAGCTTGATACAATAAATCCTCACTAAATAAAAAAAAAATAAAGAAACAGCAAATAATAACAGGTCATAAACAAATAATAATCTGCATGTTCAAAGGAATCTCACAGCCCCACCAAAAGAGAGTTTACTTCCATCCCAGAGAATACAGATATGGACTACAACATTCTGTAAAGTAGAAGAGAGCCATGAGAAATCAGCAGAAGGATTTGATTTTAACTAATGGTGACAGTAAAACATTTTAAGAAGCAGACCCTTCTCTTTGCTATGTAGGAACTGAAAAAAGGTGAGGTAGGAAGACAAAATAAGGAATTGGTATTTTCCAATGCAAATTAGAAAATAGATTATCTAACCTCAGCAGGAGAGGGGAAATATAGCTCTGCTATACCATGTGACCCTTCACAGCCATAAAGATTTTCTTGCACATCCAGCTGGATGGGTTTCTTTTCCAAAGTGAAGATGGGGGGGTGTGTGTGTGTGCCTAGAAGCAAGCTGTGACTGTCCACCTACAAGTAGGATAATTTCTATATGAAAACAATTTTCCCTCCTAAATTACCACTACAAGTTTTTCTAATAGAGGACAGAGAGCAATTAGAAATATGTATTTGGTATTAAATGACAAAATCTATAGTCTGTTAAATTTGAACTGCCTCTCTGAGAAGGAAGCTTAATTAAAGTCTAATACTGTGTCACAAGCTGAACCAACATCTATGTGTTAATTACAACAACAACCCACCAGGTACCATGAATTAATTGTCTAATACTATGCCATAAAGGGCTTACAGCACGTTAAAATGGACAGACACCTGTCTGGGCTTTGAGTCTCAGTGGTACCTCTAGATTCTGCAAAGGGAACTCAAGACAGATTTATATCAGTTGATGATCTGGTCCCACAAATGTAAAGCTGCTACAGCAGAGCAGGGATTTTCTGCACCACTGATATCTTCAGAACATTGCACAAACTTTAAGTAATGCCACATAGATCAGCAAGCAGAGCTGTAAGTAACCTCTAGTCATGTTGTAGCAGACATTGTTACTGTCATTCTTACAATTTAGGAGACTGTGACATCTAATTGCCAGATCTCACACTACTCTACAGTACACAATCCGAGAGATTCTTCAAATCATTCCCATCAACTGACCAGCCTTGCAGAAGAGGAGAAATCTTTATTTGTGCATCCTAGCTGAGATTCTATATTGTGAAACTAAATCATCAGTAAAAAACTTTCTATATTCAAACTCCAGACATAAGAACTGTAAAAAACTATAGAAAGGTGCAAGTGGCATGAACTTGCCACATCCTCCTAATGTTTTCTTTCTAAATACAAAGCATTTAAAGCCTTTTGAAGTCACAAAGTAATAAACACCGTGACAGCAAATTACCTAGACACTAATGAAGCTTAGAGAAAAGCTACTGACAAAAATGTTTAAATGTCAAGGTCAAGGTGTTTTGTACACAATAATTTTGTATGCAAAATTATTTAAAACTGAAGTGGTCTCAGAAAGAACTGTCTTCCAATTTTTTGACTGGCCTACATGCACCAGATATATGTTCATTAGCAAAACAGTCTGTCAGTTCCAGCATCTACTTTTTCTTCTACTTAATTTTGGTTTTTCCCCACTTCAAGTAGACTTATCTGCAAATGAAATGTATAAAAATTTTTCTTACATTTGTAATTTTCAGTGAACTCACTTAGTTTCATGCCCTCATTCTTGAGCATTTTTGTCATTTCACTTAACAAAACTACTATTTCTTTAAAGCGTAAAGATTTAACAAAAACATAAATTTCTATAAAGACACATTTTCTCAAGACCTTCCTGACAGCCTCCTAGTTTTCAGTGAGACCTTTATGCACCAGCAGAACCAAAGAAACAACATATAAAGTACTGTTCTTAGCTAATCAACTGAGCCAGAGGTTCAGAATCAACCAATCCAAAATAATATTGAAATTCTCAATCCATGAAGTTTTTAACCTTTATAACAGAAACTTTGTACTGGATTTTCCAAATAACGAGAATTACTAACATTAGTTTGCTTGATTAGTCTGAGTCTCACACACTGGCTTTAAAGGTAGTATATCATGTGCAGTGTGTTCAGTCTTGCATGCTTATCTCAGACACCAAAAACAGCCACAAAATTAACCAAAACTTTGCCCCAAGAATGAAGGAGTAAGTTATCAAGCATATGGCCAGGGAAATACTTACAAGTAAAATCAGAACAATGCTACAATGAATTCTGTACATGATCTTCTCCAGTTGAGTAAATTCCTTAAGCACACAGTGAAGTTCCACCAGCTGCAGTTACTACGCGTGTCTGGAGGGACTTACAGTGACCCAGGTTACTCCTTTTCTCTCTGGCAGTGAGGTCTCATCAATCCTGTCTTTGTTAAATCCAGAAGAAACTTCCATACAACTCAGGAGAAGGAGACATTTCTGAAAATCCTGAAATAGCTTAAATAAGATTGCTGAAATCTTGGTGCAAGATATTACATCGCAGTACAGAAGAACATCAAGACTCACGCTGGAAGTGGTGTCTGTGCTTGATGTAAAACAGTGGGGAAAAAAAAACCTGGCCAAACCAAAGCAAAGCATCAATCTCTTTAACCAAAACAGCAGTATCTAACTTTGAATCTGTTATCTCAGACTACCTGTCAGGCTTTTTTGACGGCCAAACAAATGCTGGACCAAAAAAAGAACCTGGAAAACTTCTTGTTATTATTGCACCTACTTAAACCATTTTGCTTTGTTCTGTTTTAGGTCGAATTAAGACAACAGAGTATGGTATTTACACTCTAAGATTCTATAGGCAAATGAAGTGGCTTCAACACAGCACAGTCTTATACAAACTTCCAAGAAAATAAGAAATCCTTCATTGATTCCCTTTGTACAAAAATTTGCCAACTTTGTCTACACAGTAGAAACTGAAGAGGCAAAGTTTGTATCCTTATATAAATGCACATACATATATAGATATATATGTACAGATGTCCATACTGTATAGATACACAGAAACACAAACGTGTGTGTGTACATACACACACACACACACATATATGTATGAGAAACGTGTTGGTTTAGTTTGCATCACTGAGGAGAATAACATATCCCAAATTAGGTAACATCTTCTGGCCATGAAGTCACTGAATCAGCCGTGGATTCCTGTGGGCACAGGGCACAGGGCAGCCCGTCAGCCATAGAGCTTCTCAGTCTTTAGCACCACGCTGTCCATGTCGTGGTAGCCCTTGCCGTTCAGGTGCTCGCTGGTGCAGTCGTGGCTGTAGCCGTAGCCCTGCACGTCGCTGATGGTGGACACGGTGTAGGAGGCCGTGCGCATGGCGTCCGAGTGGCTGAAGCTGTGCTCGAACTGGATCTTGTACTGGTTCCAGTGCCTTCGCAGAACAGCCTGCACCTGTGCCCCGAGACAAAACAAACGCATATAAACACTGGGGGACAGCTCAGGGGACTTCCTTCTTTGATGCGTGAAGGACACAGTAAAGGCGTCTCAGCAAATTAGGCAGTAAGGCTCAGTAACCCTGGACAAGGCGGGTACCTACCTACATGCCATTTAGCACTTGAGAGGTTCTGAATTATTCACAACTTAGGTAAGCATTATTTTTCAGCAAATTTGGTGTGAAGTAATGGCATTTCACAATTGTAGTGTACTAGCTGCTTGGAAAAAGCACAGGTTACAGGAGGAACAGCAGCCACACAATTTTCTGCTTCCTCCCCTGTGAACTGCAGTCCAGTGTAGACAGATCAGAAATAGAGGTGAAAAAGGTAATTTCTGTTCACCCTTATTTTCAAAAGGCCACATCCTCAGCAGCTCTCAATTCATTTGCTCTCAACAAACCATAATTGACATTTGCTATGATTTTGGCACAAGCCAGTCTTTCCCGATTTCTGACCATACCTTAAGCAAATGACTAGCAGGACAATTTCCTGAACTCCACATTTCTACCAGAGTTAAAAATAAAGCTGATAAAATAGCTGAAGGCCCCATTGGTTTACATGTCTCCACTGAAAGGATGTGATGTTTGTCATGGCCTTCCTCTCCTCCAATATGGTTAAACACCTGTGCATAGCGGAGTGATGAAGTGTCACATTCATGAAATTCACACAGAATTAGTCTTTCAGGGAAGATGCCAAGTGGGGAATGCTAAGAATGGAAATAGCTCCTGTTGTTGCTTTTTCCAGACATTTTCCTATGTTAAAAAAACTGCCCACAGATCATGAATATTTAATTTCCTTTTCAGCCAAACTTTGTACAGAAAGCACTCCTGCATTGACTAACCAGTGAACAGTGACTGCCCCAGTTAACTGTTTATATTGTGGGTAAATATTTTTAGGATTTTCCATATGTCTTCAGGGTTTCTTTTGTTTGCTTTACATTTCCCTCACACAATGGCTCCTTTTGTCTAATTTTACTCTGGCTTTAATCATGAAAAATAAAAATAAATACAAGAAAAGGGATGTAGTTTTTAGACTTCCTGCAGTCTGGTATCAGAAACCTCTGTATAAAGGAGAACTTCATACTTCTCAAATCTTTAACAAGGAAATATCAGAGAGTAAAGAAAGAAGTATCAACCAACTCACATAAGAAATTAGCATTTTAGGGCAAAGAAAGTGCTCTCTTACTGTTCATAAAAACTTTCTAATCTACTCTAAACATCTAAACACAAATCTTCAAACACTGAGAAATCAACTGTCTTAATACTTTTGAGTTTCAGATCTTACTGCTTTTCATGTCAGAATTCTGTATTTCTTCAGAGTCTAAAGGCAGGTTCTTGTTTCAGCATGGGAAGTTTTTGATTAATTAATTATGCATTGCATAGAACCTTAGAATAGAACCAATACAGAACCTTAAATCTTTGCACAGGTTGAATCCATCTCCTGTAATCCATCATAAAGCCAAAACCAGAAGCACATCCAAAATTCCAACTTTTCCAAGAGGGAAGCTTGGAATTTAGTTTGGAATCAATCAATCTCTGTTCATCACTAAGCTATGTTCTATTTGTTCTCCTTTCACAGTCAGTTACTTCAATAAGCTCAGAGTTTGAATGCAGACACACATGCAAAAAACTACATATTGAGCAATTTTCACTTCAGACAAGACGGGCTGGAGGTGGGGAAAATGTCAGCAACTGGAACTAAATGGCTTAGCAAGGTCAAAGAAGTCTCTTGGCAGAGGTGGGAGATAAACTCGGCTTGCCAAATTGCACATAGCCTTACACACTCCAGGCCTCTCCCACACCTCCTGGTTCCTTCAGTAACAATTGCTCATCTTATTTTCACTTGTTAATAACATTTGTTAACCAGTCCTAAAGGATACACAAAAGGATTCCACAGCTCCTGAGAGCCACCAGCATCCCTGCAAGACAAGTGCCTCAGGGCTACTGCTAGGGAAAAGCAGTCCAGCTGCTCCATGCCAGGGACAGAGAGCTACAAAAAGTGTTTCCTGTATGGGCAAACAGCATTTCCTCTCTGCTGCCCCAGTGCCCACCACACTCTCTCCATGCATTTCTAACTGAGCCACGT
>QWTY01091389.1:0-14829 GCA_008033365.1 Pseudorectes ferrugineus | reverse complement strand
GTGATGCTGTGCCTGCTGGCCCCCAGGACACGGTTGGCCCTCCTGGCTGCCAGGGCACTGCTGACTCATGTTCAACTTGTCCTCACCAAGTGCAGCCCTGTGGAAAACTTAACTTCAATAAGTTTTTAAATTTTTTATTTCAAGAGTAATCAGCTGGAATAGCAGCAAAAACTCCTATGTAGTTAGTGAAACTTCTTACCACACCACACCAAGTTGATATATCAACATCTTACCAGCACCTCTAAAAAGATTTAGGAGAATGGTATAACTGTGGTAGAATACTACCTTTTACTGGGAAAACTGGAATTTGCAGTAAGATGCAGTAACTGCAGGAATTTGCTCTTATAAACTGCGCAGCAGCAACCTGGAAGCAAATAAGAGTTCTGCAGATTGTGCCCACTTATAATTGCACCGGCAATTACTGTATTTCACAAGTGATTTTAGAAAAACTATCTTTTCTCCGGTAAATAAGGATTAGCTTTCAAAACTACCTAAGTGATTGAACTTTTTTACTGGCTTTCAGTACAACTACTCTCCCAAATCACTAGAACATATTGGAAGATTCAGCTTTCCTCTTCCTTTGCTGCATTCTTCCCATCCCAAAACTGTCCAGAAATATGCAACTACGTTCTCATTTTATTTGGTTTTGGCCTGTAAAGTTACTGAAAACAGAGTCCTGCTTGGTTCTGGCACTTCAACAGGCACAATTTGGGAAAATTACAGCTACCACTCCCCTTCAGTAAAGTACAGACCTTGTCCATGAAAAGGATCTCACAGGGCTTGTTGCTTTAGAGGGGTACATGTTTTCATCTTCCAGCCTAATATTTTTTTTCCTTCCAATGCACCTATTACAGAAGGCAAGGTCTATAACAGAAAAAGGGGAGGGAAAAAGACATTTTTGAGTTTACCATGAGTAAAATTAGGTGGTCACATCAGGATTTGAGAAAGAAAGAAGCAATGTGAGTTGTGAGTAGTGATATAATATAAATATCTCTGGGTAGGTCAGGAGTTACTCCTTTAGTTATGATATTTTGGTGTGTGAATGGTGAATGAATAACCATAATAGCAGACCCTGTGTTGACGCTCTGCATCCCTGCTGTCTCTCACTGAAAGATCATGAAGGTGTGCCACAGAATTCCGTACCCAAGGAGAATGTCCCACTGGTTAGTTCAGAGATATTTTGAAGCAGATCAGACTGCTGAATCCACTCCAAGGATCTATTCTATGTGGATATGCTCCTATAAATTGAGTGATTCACTGAAATAGAAATTTATGGGGAATTTATGGGAAATAGTCAGCCATCCAGCACAACAAATGTGGTGCTTCTGTCAACTATTTTCTCATGTGGTTTTACTGGTTAGAAGATGCATCTAGATCTGAAAAGTTAGAGTAGCAGTTACCTGCTGTAAAAAGTGACAGGTGTAAGATAAAGTGTATTATCTTTTTGTTGCACAAGATAAATTTTAAAAGTTTTTAGCACCTAGTATTTTAAGTGGATTACACTTTTTGATTTAACAACAGAACTTCCTCCTATGTAGCTTCCTCCATGAAAAGCGCCTTTTGAATTATCTGTTTAGTTTTTTTAAAATTTCCTAGAAAGCATTACCTTGTGGACAAAGAGGCACGCAAATCCAGAGCACTTCTGTGGATTGACAGTTCTGCTGGGGCCTTACCTGCACAGCCATAACCTGTTTATATGCAAACCTGATTATTTGCATTCTGGAGAAATGCATTAACGAATGCAGGAAAGACTCTTGTGTCCGTGAGCTCCTGCTTATATCGAAAGGTTTTCTCTGTTCCAACTCTTATTTCCCACGATATTGGTTTGGACTCAAGACACTGCTGCACCCCTCTTCAGGCACCTGAAGTCATAGGTAGGAACATGACATGTACCATGGTTCAATTAATTTCTCAACAACCTGATGGCACTGCAAACCCAGTTGTACATCAATTTTGACAGGCTTGTGCCCACTTATAGTCCATTGTCTAAAAGAAGAACAACAGAACAATGGTAGAGAAAAATAAATTTCTTCACGTAATACTTATCTGTAATTCTGTGAATCTAAATCTGTAAAAGATTTAACTTGCAAGATTTGGGATTTGTGGGAGCATTGTCCCCTCCCCTCCTCTCCAAACACAAACACATTCCAGGCAGATTTTTGCTGAAGAACAGATGTAGTTCAAGTTTGAGCTGAGGTGGAGTCTAAACAAACATGTGCTTTAGGTAAGCAGCTTTTGACCAGATCCCTCTATCTCTCTTGATTTCTTCCTTTTGCAGCTGTTTCTCAGTGAACTTCTCCCTAGGAGCAGGCAGTCTGGTCAGTGGTGGCGGTGCATCCTGACAGGCAACCCTCTTCCTGACAGAGGTACTTGTCAGGATTTTCTAGTCAGGGAGGCTGACTTTGTGAGTCTTTGCAACTGGAAGCTTGATGCAATGATCCTGATACAGCTAAATGCTGAGCATGACACACTGAATCCAAGAGTCAGAATATTCAGTTATGAATTACATATTGTTAAGGGTTCTTTTTTCCTCACCAAACCTATTGTAAGCCATCTGGTTGAGGAAAAAATGCTGGACACACTCTCCTCTGATGTATTACATTCTATTAAGGCAACCCAGCAACAAAAATCCTGTACACAGTTATATTTTCAATGCATTATTGTAACCAGTTGGCAGGCAGTTTTTAGGCTGAGAGAGGAGAATGGTTAATTCATAGCAGTATGACTTGCTATGTCATTTTCCTGAGAACACACAGCTCCTGAGTTGGTGTGCATTATTTTTTCCATCCATGTATTTAGCTTCACAGACAACCTAGTATATGAACCAACTTTCCTGAAGAGGGCTTGTTTCTCTCTGGGGTTTCCTCTGTGCTGATTGTGCTCTTTTTGGAAATTCTCCAATAGGCCACTCTGAGCTCAGAAATCAATTTGCTGCAGCTGCTGTAGTAAATTGAAACTCTTGTAGCTGTAAGTGGGTTCATCTGTGGGAATTCTTGTTGCCTGTGGTAAGGTTAGTCTTGTTGGAGGAAGCATTGTGGAGTTAAGGTGGAAGGCAGAAAGTTTTATGGCAGCTCAGTTATTGTTCAACACACAGCACAAATCTACTGAGTGTTGGGCTTATTTGCTTCAAATTTGGCAGACTGCTGTTTTTAATACCTGTGGGTGCATGTGCCTGTTCAGCCTTTACAGCTTCTTTTCTCTAGACACAACTGAATACTAAAAACACACATACAAGTATGCATACTGAAGCAGTATTTTTTTTTTAGCTGTTTGGGTCTCTCTTCTAAATAACTTGGTACTTCCTCAGAAAGGGAAGTGATAAAGATAGTGGAAATAACAGGGCATGGTTTTGTTGTGGGAGGTGCTTGCTTTTGTTTGAAGTCTGATTTTTCTTTTCTACACCCACATATGCTTTTTTTATTTTCTGAACTGGAAGAATGAAACTTCTCGGGATATAAAATAATTTGAATACAGAAGCTATTAGTGAATAATGTTCTGTATGTGACTAGCCCTGGTGGTGAATTGCTAAAGGAAAGACTACGTGCCTTATAAAAGTAGTTCTTAGGCTAAAATGAGCACAGGGCATTCAATCTTTAAATTTGCATTAGTTCTCTTGCTTTTTAATGAGCAATGCCATAAATATTATCTCAGCTCATTGAGATGTGAGCTGAACCAAGTATTAGTAAACTGGCATGTGGGTAATTTGCATAGTTGGGGGCCAAAATTTTTTTTTTTAATTTTCATTTTTTTAATGTCTGCTTCTTAAGATTAACTGCATCGAGTTTCAGAACCATTTGTGGGGAAAAAAATTCAAGTAAGGAATCTGGAAGCTCCATTTTGTCTGAAATGGTCTGTATTGCTCTAAAGGTCTGACAAGTTATTGCACCCCATAAACACTTCTGAAATGCCTGCAATATTAGGTTACCATAGAGCACAGTTTATAGAGACTGTTTAAAAATAAAATAATGAGAAATGGAATGGAAAACCTCCTAATTTGTTAAGATTAAGCTGAGGATAAAGAGACAGCTATGACATTAAATCAGGCTTTGTCCCTGATTGAAATGTGACACAGAAAGTATACTTAGAACAAGAATAAATCCTGGGCAAGGCATTTAGAATTGAATGAGCTGATTCAACAGAATCTCTGGCTTTGTACATATAGGTTAAAATATTAAATATTAGAAGTAATTAAGTCAGCAGTGTAAGTTTATGCAAAGCTCAAATCTAGAGAAAAATGGGTTCTCCTAGCCAATGGAGTAGAGATACTTTTTGCAGCCTGGAAGGCAGTGTTGTGTTAAATTGGCAAGTTGTCAAATCCCGAGGCAGTAGAAAACAAGTAAGTAAAAGGGTTTATAGCAGTAATGTTATGTGGAAATGAATGTTGAAATACACTGCAAACTGCCATGGGAGAGAAGAATTCACTAAGGACCTAAATGCATATCTGACCTTGAAGTGAGAAATCAGCTTCTTTGGGTGTTTTTTGAGAAAAATAAAGGCATTTAATGGTAGGATCTACATAGTGAAATCCATTGAATTTTACCTTAGTAACTACATTTAATAGTATGTGCCTTGGTCAGATACTTTCCCCAGTGCTGTGTCCACACCCCTACCGCAAGCAAGGAGTCAGTGACCTTGTTTTCAGATGGCAGTTCTACAATCAGAAAATCTGCTTCCATTCTGAGAGAGATCTCCTTTTGTTACGATAGATTATTCCCTGCATCCCTGAGTTTGGACACAACAATTGTGAGGATGGCTCAGTCAGATGCTCCCAAAGTGCCTGGCCTTCCTCTCTCTGCATCCTGGCAGCGGGGAGCTATCATCGACCTTTCCATTTGTTTGACACCTGTAACATTTCTTGGATCCTCAGTCGTACACCTCTGGCTCCAGGCACGCTGTTCAGTGCGTTTTCAGTCCTGAATTACGCAGAGGTCTGTAAAGCTGCATTTCTCACGCAGCTGTGAGCTGGGGCTGCCGAGGGTGCGCAGGGGTGAGGGCACCCTGCCTGTCAGACAGGCAGCTCAGACAAGGAGCTGGACACTGAAGCAGCTCAGCAGGCTGTACTGGCTACCTGGGGAGCGGGGCAGCCCTGCAATTGGGGGAAACCAGGGAGGCAGCATTGGTCATCTGTGCTGGCTCCCACTGGAACTTCCTGTGGGATCAGTTCACTCTAGAGAGATGACCTTGTCTCTTAATGAAAAAGACCCTCCCCACTTTCTCACCTGCAAATGTTTTAACGTGTTATGACTGGAGGCTGAATGCTTGCTGAAAATAAAACTTCTTTTTACTATTATTTTCTTAATCCATTTTGACTTCATTATTCACCATGGTGATGTGGACCATAAATGTGAGATACAGTGTCAGCTCACCAAAACCAAAATTATAGGTATTTCCATGAATTATCAGGAGTTGCTTAGTGTTCAAAATCAGTTTCAAACCTAGTAATTACGTAAACTTCTGCTGCATGCTTATGAAGTGCTAAAGAATAAACTGTTACCAATGATTTCAGCAGAATCAATTGGAGGAAGCTGTTGATCAACAAGATGAGGAAGACATCCACTATAACGTTCTGCAAACTAAAAAGAGCTAAGTTCTGTCACTAGTAGCACAGTTGTATACTAAATTTGATTGACAAGTACAAAAGTCCAGGAGGCTTTCCCTGCCTGCCCTCTGTTGGAAGATGTGCCTCCAGCTATACCTTTAAAACTTGATAATAAAGAGGGGCATGTCTTGCGACTCATTCTAATGAATCACAGTAATATCCTCATCAAAAAAATGTTCAATGGCTTAGGATTTTGTAGTTTTTTTCTTTCACATATGGCATTCAGAGATGATGTCAGGATGCCTTGGAAATTGTTCTTTTTAACATCAGCAGTGTTGTTGTTAGACAAATCCTCCTTTTACAGTGTAGTTATGAGATTCTTCTCAAGTTCCTTTTCTGACACAAAGTTAGCTCCCGCTGATCCATCCTGGTTATATCTGTATATACCAACATCATATTTGCTTATCTGCCACAGTTCAAGTTTATGGAGCCAGCTACATCCACAGCTTGCTTCTAGCTGGTTTCCGTTCATGCTGCATATTGACAGTATGCAAATTTGGCAAGCACATTTAAGCTTCAAAATAATTCAGTACATTTGTGCAGCTCCCTCTGACATATTTTTAAGTGCACCATATTTACACCAGAGGCAATGCAATATTCTCTGGAGACTGGCTTGCCACATTGATCTATCCCATCCAGTGCCATACCAGCTGCAGGAAAGCAGCACCAGCACCTACATCAGAGTCATGCTTTGCACCATGGCCACGGACCTCAAAAAGTGGCCATTATGCCTTTAAATAAACAGACTTCAAAATGAATGAGTAAAGACTGATGAAAACAGGTAGACTCTGAAACATGATGCTCTCACAGGCAGGATGCAGGTGACCAGGTGCTGTTAAGCAACAGTCCTGGGCTGCTTTAAGAAGTGGGAAGCTGAGAACTCCTGGGAAGTTGGGGGCTGTCACTAAACCATCTCCCGGTTCCTGGGTGAGCAGATCATAATTCTGAGGAACATGGCAGGAGCTGAGAGCTGCCTGGCACAGAGACACTGCCTAAATTATCACCATGCTGCTTCTGACAAAAAAGCAGTAGCTGGTTTTCATTTAAAAAAAAATTAAAATGTATTTCCCTACTCTCTGTAAAGAGGTGAATAATTTTGACTCATCTTGCACATAATTTCTTGCATGTGGTGATGTTAAGACACAAAATGACTTACTATCTATTACAGAAAAAGTGAAGAAAGTTCTCAGTAAATCAACATGATGCTCATAAACAAGGATTTTGTTCTGTTTTAATTAGCTGGTAGAATACGCCCAAAACCTAGATATTTCCCTTTTATTTTTCAGCAAGTAGAAGCAGATGGCTTTGTCTTTTAACCTGGTTCTTTCTTCTAAGTTCTCCTGTTCTGGAGTTTCAACTGAAATGAAAAGAAAGAAAAAATGTATAGTTTTAACTATACAAGTTGGTTTTATAAGGTAAATGATGGTAACTGCTATGCAATATAATTGCAGGGTTGGGGTCTAATTTACAAATACTTCTTTTCTTCCAGAGAACATCAACACACCAAAGAAGTCAATAAGCTCTATTATGAAAGTACTTTTTTTATGATGTAACATAAATTTGCTTTCCACTTAGCGTAACCTCTCCATCTACAGCTGGAATTCTCAGATGATAATTTACGTTAAAAAAAAAAAGTGAGGTCTTCAGCAAACATCTATTCCCTTAATGAAAATACTGGCATCAAACCAGGGAACATAAGTGTGATTACTGTTGTATTGTATAATTCCTTAAAATTTATTAAATACTCACGTTTTTCTTCAAAGCTTAATTAATGCTTTTTTTTGTAAGTAGAAATAACAGAACAAGGATGAAAAATGCTTATCCTTAATTTTGGGGGGTTGACCTTTGACTTTACCTTTCCATTATTTATATTAAAAAAGCACCCAAAAAAACCTCAACAAAATAATTTAACTATGTTATTGTGAATTGAACTATTTTTAATATGAAATGCACCCTGGAAAAACTTACTGCTAATACAAGCTACAAATACAAACCCAATGCTTTTCTCCTAACACATCATAAAATTGCACGCCTCAACTAAAATTTTCAAAAAAAATTTTTTGGTGACTTTCCTTTGAGAGATTGATGTTAAAATGCATTATTGCAGGAATCATGCTCGTGACCTAGATAGACAAATGGCAGACAAGGAATATAACTTTCTAGAAAGAATTCATTGCTGTAGGTGTACCATCAAATGCTTGCTAAGAAATCACAACTATGACATTTTACTGCACAGGTTTAGAGAGTGGCGTGTACAGCATTGACGTGGCAGAAAATCACTTGCTCTGTCAGGTCAATAGAGCCTCCATATGCAAACATCAGCAGAAATATTTGGAAAAATTCATCCAAGTTCAGGAGAGTGTAGAACCACTATGGGGGTGTCCCATGGAACTAGAAGGAGAAACTGAAGCCACTTGAGCTTAAACAGAGAGCAGATGGAAGCTCCTGATCAGAACTATGCTCAAAGGCTTTTAAAGTAAAGGCATCAGTGCAGACTCCTAGTTTTCAATGTCAATCTCAGCAGTGGACCTGAAAAATCCGAAAAGAGTTAAGGAATTGGTACTAAGAATAATATATCAAATTTCCCTGCTCTATTTTTGAGCTCCATGCTCAAAAATCCAGAATTTTTGAGTGACTGAACCTGAGTCATCTTTGAGAAATGCTGATTTGATTCTGTGAAGCACGTTGAAGCCTCAGGACATTTTTTTGTTATTGTCAAAAATGGAGATGGGCCAAGCACAGCCTCCTGTGCTCAGGAAAGCCCTATGTTCAGGAGAACTTTCTACTTTCAGCTCTTGTTATGCTTTCACATAATAAGAAATTGCTGGATTTGCTTCAGGTTATTCTCTCTGGAAGCCTTAGTTAAGCAAACTATGAGTTTTTAATCGCTGAAGTTTAAACTTTAAACCAGTTTAACACCGGTCCTGTTTTGTTTTTGTAGTACCTCACAAAACTTGCTATTATGAGAGGTAACTTCTAGTTTTACAGTAGCAACCCAGTTCTCCAAGCATCCTAGACTGAAGCTTTACAATATCTAAATTCTCTAAGGGTTCTCACTGGTCTCTTCTTTCCATATGCTAAATCGAATTCTTATGTCTTTGGTGTTGACGCAGTCTGTGTTATTAAGCAGTTCAAAAATAGCCTCCTCAGTTGAAATTAATGAAAAGTATAAGTATGATGGCATTTTAAAGGAAAGAAAGATATAATGAGTGCTCACATATCTGCCCTCTGGCCCGCTCAGCATCACTGCTTTTTCTGTGCCTACACAAGAAGTTCTTGTTACCTCTGATACCTGCTGTTATCCTGCATCATTTTAGTCCCTGGATGCTTTATTAAATTTTCAGCCTTGTTTTCAGTACTTCTTTTTCACTTTCTGCATACTTCTTTCTTTTATTTAAGGCACTAAAAAATGTAAAATCAAGTCAGGTTGGTTCAGTTGTTGCACTTATCAATGAGTGCACTGTAAATGCACACAACGGGAATTTCTTTCTCTTAGCGCTGGCACTGTTTCTTTGAGAAACTACTTCTTTGCTTCCTTTAAAACCCAAGGGATTTTTGCATGGCAGTGCTCTAAACTTATTCATGCCTGTCCATTCTGTAATGTATCATTCTGCTGAAAACTGGTGTCAGTGGTGAGCTCTCTTCTAAGAATATGCCCCCATGCTAGCGTCAGCTTCATTGAAAATGAGGCATTGAAAAGGAGACTCTTTTCTTGTGTAGGATCTGTCAGCCTCTGTTTAAGCATAAAGCAGCATGCTGAGCACTCTTCAATGTGAAAAGGCTTTCAAATACAACTCTGAAAACAGAAGAGATGAATCATTGAGTGTATTGAAGGTGAAGATAAGACTTTTTTCCCCCTGTCCCAGGTTTGAAAGAGTGAAGCTAAATAAATGGAAGAGAAAGGCAAATTTTAGATCTTCAATATAATCTATAATTTCCTGCCTGACACTGCAAGAGACAGATAAGGAATACTCTGACTCCCCTCTGCTAAGGAAATCACACTTTGTGAAAAGACAAGAGTATGAGAAGTGTTGAGGTCTGTACCTTTACATCAGAATAGGGCGGTTGATCTGTAGAAAATGTTCTTCTCCAGCAAATAAATTCTGCAGCCTTATGTTGCTTGGGAAATGCTACTTTCAGGGTAGTAGCAGGGACCTTGATGTGTGCTTGACAGAGAAAAATACTTATAAGCTGTATTTTCCAAATATCACTGTTTTAGCAATTAATCACCAAATTTTGTACCATGGCAGAAGAGAAATTCTGCAAATGACAGGACATTGGTTTTTATTGGATATACTCTTATATTGCACTAGCTGCTGAATAGCTGAAATCTGTTTAAAATATTACTGAGAGAAAATAATTTGTTAGCTGAAAAACATAAGTTCTAGTGTTACAATTCCTAGTGGTGATTACTTGAATAAAAGGAGCCAGAGACAAATATTAGTGACATAGACACAGCAAGGACAAAGAAATGCCAATTCCTTGCTTTCTCATTTACAATTACTGGTGAAATAAATACAGCTAATAATAAACTCAAACCACTAATTTAATATAAAAATACCTTTATGTAATGATATCAAATGTTGTTTACTGTCCATGTCCCAGGAATAGGGAGGAATGGGGTTGTCTCCCCTCCTCAAATGTTTTCGTATTGTGCTGCACAGCTATGCCTTCAGGTCTATCTCCAGCCTTTCGAAGTTTGGTTTAATTGGTTGTTGGCTTGTTCTTTCCTTCTCTCCCACTTTATAAAAGATTGTATTGAGAAAAATGATAGAGGGTAAGTTTTGATGGCCACTGCACTCAGTCTTACCAGTTCAGCCAAAACGAGCAGTTTTCCTGCTAAACTCTGCATGGCTGTTTCCTTTGGGTGGTATGATGACATCTCTCCACATCAGTCCTGATTGTCCCAGCCATCTGGAAAGAACTATACATAATGGAAGTGGTAAAATATACTATATGAGGAATTCTTAGGTCCTTGGTGTTTTAATTAAGAGTAATCAGCAATTTATCCTTCTTGCCCCAGGGGAACTTTCATGTCTTTGTCCAGAGAGCACTCAGCAGATCTTCATAGCCCCTTCTTCTATAGCTGCCACTGACTCTGTAGCAGCTTGGAGGCACAAGGTATATAAAATTGTTCCCTAATATAAATGAAATTAAAACTCATCAGGATCTCCTGTCATCAAGCTTGCATCTTCCAGCCTGGAAGGATGGGTTCCCATGTGGGACAGGAGCCTGACTAACTAGCCTACCTTTAAAATCCAAAGTCTTTTTTACTTTAGACAGATTTTGCATAGACACAGTTCTTGGAGACAACCATAGTCAGGATAACACAAAAGAAAGAAAGACACATATGCTTACTTTATCATCAGAGAAATTCATCCATGTTTGTCTTATGATCATCTGAAATTCCAGAAGCTTACCCATGAGAAGATTTCTCTTTGAAACTTGCGGCATGAGACTGAAACTTGTGGCATGAGACTGTAAATCTGTAAATTTCCTGCACTCTTACCTCAAGGCCACAATCTAAATTAATAAACAATTCTGAGTCCTGGATATTTTCTGCAATTAGTTACATGCTGATGCTCATCAGTTTGTAAATGCCAGTTCCCCAATATGAAAACTTTTCCTGTGCAAATCTTGCTTAAAATACAAGTAGCTGTGTAAGCAGTGGGATTTTGCAAAGCAAATTTGCCAGACTTCATGCTTGATGCCATTGCCCTGAGAATGTTAAGTTGCTAAATGCATATGAGTCACAAATTGAATTTCATAGTTTCTCTCTTCACTATAGCCACTTTTAAGTGTAAAAATACATTCAACCAGTAAACTATATTTTGAGCTACATTTAAATGTGTTTAGGCATAAGAAAATTATTAACCTTCTTATTACAAAAAAAGTTAAAATGGACATAATTTCAAGCACTTTATTTCCATAATCACAACAAGCTTAATTCCCACATAAGTGATTTTGGGACAGTGCTTTTAAATGTAAGCCTGTACTCTTACTTTGTAGCACCTCTTCAAATATAGCCCTTCTAAAGCAAAATTTTGTGGTGTCTTCTTAATTGTATGCACAAAATTAACCTTCCATAACTTTTCTTTTGAGATTACTTGTTTAATTGTCCTAGTTCATTAGGATAGCTTTCGTGCTAAAAAGAATATATTCTGCTGAATTTGGGCCACCAGGTACTGGGTAACGGAGTAGCCAAAATATGCCACAAACTGATCATTGAATAAGTGAAATGACAGAATGGAAATGTGGGATGATTCTTTCTTCATCTGTGGGGTTCTCTTCAGCTGAGTGAAGGTTTCCAATACTACTAATGAAATCTCCTATTTGTATTATAAGTAAACAATACTAGTAAAAATTATGATGCATATATTTTATATTATGTATTTTTAAAACAGAGCAACTGTTTTCTTGTAGAAGTTCATTGAATGGATTTCGTGGTTGATACTTCATGCACATATTTTTACTCACAGAAATATCATATCTTTTAAATCTAAAAAGTGTTTTCTTTCAAACTGCTTTAATTTTTTTTTTTTTTTTTTTTTTTTTTTAAAGTTCCTGAATGCAGTCATAGAAAGATAAAACAAAAAATCCAAGTTTTTCCTCAGGAAACTCCTTATGCCTCTTAGAAGATTTGTTTGTTTGTTTGTTTGTTAGTTTGTGTTTCCCCTCAAAATTCTAGATTCTCTGAACAAAATTCTTTATACAAATTAGTTGTTGCTTTTGTCAAAGACTCAATTATTTTGGAAAAAATTCTGCTATCAGGAGCTATCTACTCTTTGCACAATATATTCCAGCTACATAGGGCAGAAGTTAGCATGTAAAAGACAAATTTTTCAAATCAGTGATAGCATTTTCAGCAAATAAATCAGAAAGCAAGTAGAGAAGCAGTTTCTTCTGAAGCATTTTTCTAATAAAAGGTATAAAATAAAACAGAGTGATGATAACTTGGTCCTGAAGACATTATGTGATGGTTTGAATTATAATGAAATGCTGCCAGAAGCCATCTGACTGCAACCACGGTGTTGTTTCACAAGGTGGCACAACTACTCTTCACACTGTGCATGTAAAATTTTCCTCAACCAACATCTAACCACGCTCCCAGTGTAGCTGTAAAAGAGCCTACCTGTATTCAAATCAAGAAAGCATAAGAAAGGTCTCAGGCATAAGCAAGATTTCAGGCCCATTCCAAGGCTTGTTGAAATCAGTAAGCAGCTTTCCAATGTCTTCGATAGGAATTTAACAGTTTATCCATGGCATGTTTAAACTCTCCTGCCAGGCTTTCTAATCCTGTGTGTGATTAGCTACAGGAGACAACATATTAAACTTCTCAGGAAAAATAAGCTCAGAGTGCTTAGGTCTTGTCTGGCTTTTTAGAAATCTTAGTATGATTACTAATACACTCATCTAGTAATAGGAACAAGAAGCTGACACATCCATAATCCTACCAAATTCAATGGGACGGCTTCTAAGTAAATTCAGAATATTGACAGACTGAAAGAGTGGATTCTAATTAAAATTCTTGATATTTTGCCCTCTTAATGTTACAGTATAATTCTTTATATTCTTAATTCAAACTTTGGAAATTTGTCTCTAGGATCAAGAGGGAAAAGTGACATAATATAAAAAAGAAACTTTTTTTATGTCTTTACTTAAAAATTGCAAAACAATGTTATTGCAATGTTTAATGAAGAGGGTGAGTCTTGTAAGTATCCAGACATATCAAGTCGCAGACTAGAAGGATATTCCATTAGGTGACTTTGATGTGAAATTTGAGTAAGTCATATTTGACTAAAATTCCTAATAAACTTGGAAAAAATGTTGTTTGTTACCTACTTGTTTATAACCTCTTCAACAGTTCTTGAAAAAAGATTACGTAAATGCATGAAACCAACAGGCCTAGGATCAGACTTCTGACCACACAGTTCTCTCCTAGTTTGTCCTTTTAAGATGTCACATGGTTCATTGACACTAGATGTTGGAAGAGGGGATGTGTATGTGTTTATTGCCACTTTTGTTTTGATTTATAATGAAAGATAACCATTCAGTTCTTCCTCTCGGAGAAATAGCTGTACACCTCTGCAGACACCCTGCTATTTCCTTTCTAGAGTTTTCTTCTGAGTGGATTTTTTTTTTAACTTAGTTTAAATTTTTATTTACTCTGCCAGATTTTTCTTTTCAAATTGCTTGAGCAGCTTTAAAGCAGTGCCCTCTACCTTCCCCAAACCACACAACAAAGTATGTCACACAGTTTTCTGGCATGCATTGCTGCAGTCTGCAGATGAACCAGTAAGGTATTTGTGTACATAGGATACTGCTATTGCTATTAGAAATTAATCTATTTTACCTTCTTTTGTTTCCAAGGTGGAAAAAGAAAAAAGAAGATCTTGTGGCCAGGTTAATCAAATGGTACTATTACCTTTGGTAGTAAAACAATTAGAAAAAGTTATTGCAAATAAACTTTTTCAGTCTTATGAACACATTTTACAATTTTCAAAGAAAATATTACACAGTTTATTTTCCTACTGCAGATACTGCAGGGAAGCTATGTTAAGCAAGAAAGGTTTTTGCTTTCAATCTTGATCTTTCTCCATACAGGCTGTTCTCAGAGTGCATTGAGAATGTGTTCGCTGAGGTCTTTAAAAGAGAAATTTTCAGTTGTGCTTCTCACAGCTGTAGCAACTTCTTTACCAGGATTGACATACAGTGGCTTTCTGTCTATCCTAAGCACGTATGGAGACACAACACATTGCTGACTTCCTTTCAAATGGCAGAAATTACTTCTTTTAATCCTCATATCTGTCATAAGAGCAGTAGGCAATAATGTGTGACGAAAGTGTTAAGACAAATCTGTTTGAACCACTTGAGATTATGTCTTCCATACTAGTCCACGGCTATGGGGGTACCTCAGAAGGAAGAGAGTAAATACTGCTGTCCACCACTTACGTTTTGTGTATCCCATATAGAGGTGGGAGCATCTGGTGGTATGGACGTCTTCTATTTGTAAAAGAGAGTGAGTTTGTCTCATTTATTTCTATTCTAAAAAGAGAGGGAAAACAACTACAAAGCACAGATAAGATGAACAGTTTGAAAGAAGAGTAAAATAAAGCAGGTTAAATAAATTTACATATAAATTGCCCATGTAAACTTTAGGTAATAATAACTTTTCATAAGTAATGGAGCAAATGTTAAATCTGAAAGGATTTTCGGAAGTACGAATTTCC